>JAOBRD020923027.1:0-12437 GCA_027575215.2 Hydrozoanthus sils | reverse complement strand
GTTTGGCTGAAAGATCTTAATTGATCCTGCGACAACTCAAGGCATTTCGTAACGGTTCTTGCATTACAGTTTACATGCTTAAATGAATGCTCACCTATTTTAAAAAACCTCGCTTTCTGAACAAGAGGAGATCGTAGATTTCGTGTTTTAAAATAGTAAAATTCTTGCTTCAATATAGATTGTGCTACTGCCTGTCGCTAGTGTTTGCTATTTATCAAACAAGGAAATACACGAGCACTTGACCGGTTTGTTGAGTGGATCAAGGGTAAAATCGATAATCATACGTTTATTAAAAAAAACTATGCAAAATGTTATTTTCCATGAAATGGTTAAAACTGATATTCGAGCAAGTTCAAACAAAAAGATAGTTTGAATTTGCAATTTGAAGATTTGAAAGCTTTGCGTAAGGTTTACCCTTTCATATCAAGACAAATCTAAGTTCACATTATGAACTTTCAAAATAATATTTTTGAGCGGACCCAGTTTCTGATGCATGTTTGAAAAGATTAATAAGAACGTAATAAAGTTTTCGCCTTTTTAATAAGTGACTGTAAAAACTATATTTCTACATTCTAAAAGTTAGCTGTTCTACTAAAAAGGGGTCGGGGGGGGGGGGGGAGGCAGCGCGGCCCCACCGGCCCCTCCCTTAAATCCGCGCCTGGTGAGGCTGAATTATGATAGTAAAGATCAGAACACTGCTTGTAGTAGTTTATGTTACATTACTCTTCATGAGTGAAAAACAAACGGACAGTATGTTGTTGTTGCATACTTTTTATCTAAATTTCTTCAGAAACGCGGGAGATATCTAAAATGTGGAAGAGCGGGAGATCAAGCGAAAATGTGTAGGGTCCCGCAAAATGCGGTCCCCCGGCTTAACAGAGAAATTACGGTAGTATAGTATGTACAGGGATCTAGATCTATGGTCTTCTCTAGAATGAATGGGAACAGGATCTACCTCCGGTTTTGGAAGCGAGTTCTGTGCTGGATTCTTATTTTTGTCCCCGTAAACTAGAAAAATTGGCATTACGCAGAATAGATTTTCGCAAATTTTTCGTGCTACACGGCTTGTAGGTCTGTGGTGTTCGGTTGATAACAACAGAGTTATGCTCTGTTGATTAAAGACATCGCTCAACTGGAACGATGGGGCTTGGGCGAAAGCTTTGGTATACATGGCCTTTGGTTGAGAGAAAGAAAGAGACTATGTAGGAAGCTAAGCTAACGAACGAAACCTGTAACAAGAAGAAAATAAAGATCATAGTATCAGCGTGTGTCGATTGTATGCTCGGTGTTGAAATTAGTCAATTAAGAACTTAATTGATTTGATGATGAAGTTAAACGTCAAATCTTCAATTACTTGACGTATTTGTATAATCACTCGCTCAACGTCATAACACTATAAGCGCAAATCATTTTGAAACAAAGTTCGCTACTATATATTCGGCCAAACGAGAGACTCGAATGGACTTTGCATCTTCGAACTTGCCGACCTTGAATGACCTAAAATGACCTGACTGCTTTCGAACCGGAAGCGGAAACGAACCCTGAAAACTAATTGTCTTTGACACTAGTAAAGCGAAGATTATGTTACTTTTTTTCCCTTCTATCCCTGGTTGTTTAGTGAATGGAAACTCTCAAAGTAATGAGTAAAATGGTACCAGACAAATTTGATTTTAGCGGGTTTTACTGCTTAAAATAGATCTCAGTAATCCGGCAGGTAGTTTGTTCACCTTTGGAGCAAATGGGGCCGGCCAAGCAAGCAGAATTGTATGTAATTCTTGGTTCAAATTTGGTGCGCAAGATCTGCTTTTCCGGGCTGCGCACCAAGTATTTTGGAAACTTGAGATTCGCCAGAAAGCGTGTTTAAGTGACACAACACTTAACGTTGCTCAAGATTTTGTAACAAATTAATGATCCATAGTTGTTCTTACGGCATATCTCTATTTCTATTAGTTTTTCAAAATTTTTTTACATTTACATACCTTTGGCTCAAGGTTTTGCAAACTGGATTTCGATACAGCAAGGAAGCTTCGTTTAAAGCAGTGTTCGGGGGTCCTCTGTCAGTTTCAATCTACAAAAAAAGTTTTAAAACACTTACATATGTCTGACACGTGGACATGTAACGCGGATCACGAGTATGATGACGTCATATCCATTTATCGGCAATAAATACCTCAAATAATAAAAATCTTAACTCGTGATAAAGTAATAATCTCTAATTTTAGCCGCGCCAACAGGTTTAACCAAAATTTTGCCTACAACGCTCTTTAAAAAATATTTTTTTTGCATACAGTATTATTTTTGTACCACAAAAAATTCGCGCTTGAGAATAACTGAAATTGGATAAGCGCTACAAAACGATCTCAATTATTCATTCTTATTTATAGTTGTTTGCAAAAGTCGAACTTAACACTTATCACTTGCTTCAGCAGTTTAAAAGATGGGGTATTTAAGGCGGGAGTAAACCCAGACTTTTGTTGAGTAGTGAGGAAGTTGAAAAACATATTTGAATAAGAAAAAAATTTGAGTAAAATCAGCAAACCGTCCCTCCTGGCAAGGGACTAGTACAGCTTTGGTTTGAGGACAGTTAGGCGAATTTACACCAAGTATTAACTTCAAAATTAATTTTTAAACTTCCCAAAAAATTACCAAACTCGAAAAACTCTTTAAAACTACCAATCTTCAAAAAAAAAAAAACTCAAAATTCATCCAAAAATTCTTAAAATATTCAAGCTGACTCTCCTTCATTCCATTCAAACAATGGACGGAGCTGAGAAATCGGAAGAAACATGACGGAAAAGTGACCACAAAGTGCACTTTGAGTTTAATCCCGCCTTAAGGTGAACAACAATTGGTTTGTGTTGCATCACCCCTCCCCCTCCGACAAAACGCGAGTTATTCAAGCTGGACACAGTAAAAGCAACAGCATAAGGCAACGCTGATAAAAGTAATGGCAACAGCGATAGCAATAACTATAACAGTAATGGCAATAGCAACAGCAATAGCGATAACAGTAACAAGATAACAAAGTTGTTATCATTACTGTTATTATTGTAACGGTAACAGCATTGGCGATAACAGTAATAGCAATAGCGATCATTGTAACAGCAACACTAACAACTATAACAGTAATAGAGTAGCGATAGCAATAGCGGTATAGCAGTAGCACCAAAGGCAACAGCTACAACAGTTGCAGTAGCAGCAACAGCAATAGCTATAACAGAAATAGCAACAACAATAGTTGTAACAGAAATAGCTTCAGCAATAGCGATAACAATAATGGCAACAGCAATAATAATAGCGATGACGGTAGTAACAACAGCAATAACAATCGTGATAATAGTAGTTCTAACAACAATAGCATTGACCATGATAGTATTAGTAACAAGAACAGCGATAACAGTAGAAGCAACAGGAAAAAATATGTATATCTGTACTGGTATCGATTGATATAAATCAAAACTTTTAGTTCCGGACGACTTCCGGGCAACAATTTTTATTTTAATATAATCCAAATAAAACTCTATAAAGATAAAGAATGTGCACTAAACGATATTAAAGACATGTAATTTTTGGTTCGTCGTTTATAGACTGTGCAGTAGTTCAGTTTATCGACTATACACTCAAGGGAACAGATTCAGAGGCTCTGAATTCTGCTCACAGATACCAATAGACGGAAACTCAGATCACCAGAAGAACGCAAGATAGTGTCATCACAATATACTAGGCAATAAAAGCAACTATCCATTTTTTCCCTTCGAGTTCTAATCAATGACTAAACATTTTCCCCAAATAACTTAACAGAGGGAGCTCTACGAAACTTTGCAAGTGCTAGTAGCATTGTAGAATTGTAACCGAAATACTTTCTAAGAAACGGTCCTCCTTTATGACAGAACTGTTAACAAAGCTGTTGCGACAATTCGTTTTATTAATGCACTGAGTCTTGTAATCACAAACGCTTTTATCCTATACGATTCTAGGATTAACAAACGTCTTAAACGACACATTAAAAAATGAGAAAAATGTTTAAAAATCAACTTAAAAAATGGCGAGCCGAACTATCTGCTAACTCCATTCCACGGTAGATTTTACTGAACCATGAAGTCGATGTTTTTAAACGACTCAATAAGACAATTATTTCAGCTTAAAAATTCTCGACACAAATCTAAAAGAGCTTTCACTCACGAGTAACGAAGCTAAAGCGTGATCCATTTGGTCAATAACAATGATTTATCCAACAGACCAGCGACATATGATGCAAAATACGACCATTCTTCTTGCCAGGAGGGCTTTTCTTGTTTTCAAATGTTATTTAATAACAAAAGTCACAATACTAGGTTATCAGAGCCCGAGGTAAAAGCCACACAGATCCCACAAAAATAAACTTTTACCTTTCTAGTCCTATAAACGTTATGCGCGCTTCCTCGATCGTCCAAAATCTGATTTACAGCTATCTAAAATAAATAAATATGACCGAGGGCAAGATCGCAACCTTTATAAAATACTAAGTTCTCCCCAAAATCACTTTGACTAACTTTTTTGTTTATTTTTAAATCGTTTGGGAAATCCCTTAGCTTTAATCCCCACTGATACGCTGATTATTGGTAAATGTACCTGATACTAGCATTATATCACACGCCTACATCTTATTGCTATAAATACATACTATTATATATATTAACTTAGTTTTTATCTACATGTCTCGCACTATCAAGTTTATAACCTAAATTGGTCACAGAGAAGGCTTGGCGAGGGATGTACTTCACCTTCCACATACTTAGCAGAGGCGTAGAACTTTCTCGACTTTTATGGAAAAAGAAAAATAACCTAGAGACATTTTCCTAGCACCGCCGTTTAAAAGTGTCAAAGATGGTCAGAACACACAAACTATTACTCAGCGAAGTTATACAGAACTGATTGAACTAACAGGAGACAGTAAGTGGTCCGATTCGCTAAAATATCATTTTGAAAATAATATCTTATGAAACGATTATTGTAACTAAAAAGCTATTCCAATATTCTTTTTTTATATTTATTCTAAAGTCATTCAAATTCAGACTGCCAGTATAAACGGTTTCTAACGTCAAACCTGTATTCTTTTGCGCGGCCGAATATTTGATCACTATTTAAAGAATTATGATAATTTATTCCTCTTAAAATACAAACCGCTACGTAGGCTATAGTTTACCATCTTCTACGGGAACCTTTTTCAAGATTAATCAAACAACAGATCCTTTATATGAGCAAATAAAAAAGGTAAACTGCTGACATACACGACTAGTGACTTTTGTTCGGCGGACTGGGAACTAAATGAAATCTGACAGCTTGGCATACTTCCGCTTACGATCTTCTAAATGCAAACTCGCAAAACTACAAAACGTGCCAAAGTTAATAGAAACGAGCATGGCCAGTAGAACTGCTACTGTTTCAGCTTTTGTCATCGAAGGTTCCCAAAATACCCTAAAAAATACCAAGGGATAAAAAATTCCATCCCAAAAATACCACTCAGTTTTAAAATTACACTAAAAAATACCAGTTGAAAGCTGAAATTTTTCCCTGGTAGCTAGCGGGTAGGCGCTAAGTCCCCTCGTGTTGCGCCGAACGTGATATGCAGTAAATAAAGGCGCGCGCGTAATAGGACGTTATTTTTGTCTTAACCTATTGTTCAGTACATACGTTTTACTAAATCACTGGACGGTAAGCAGTCCAATAGCTTCGCGTTTTTTAATCCTAAATAATGCCAGGCTCTTGGTTTAAAAAAGGATTTCTTTTAACAGCCCCTAAAAAAATTACCAGAATGACAATTTTAACCCCTAAAAAACGATGGTCATACCTATTACCACAATATAGGAAGTACCCCCCCCTCCCCCCCCTCTTATACCCCCTCTTCCCTGGGGCGTAAATGAACTTAACACGCTTCCTGTTATAATCTACGCATAGCCGCTTGATTTTAGTAACAGCCGTTAAATTGGCCGAGCGAAGACTGGCGTCTGCACGCAGGCTATTCCTGTTGGAGCTTGCTAGAATCATATGCGTAACAGAACCCTAGCTGTTAGCACGTTACAGAATTCCATGGGTTTAAAGAAAGATTCGTTTGACAATTTCAGCTCCAAATGCATCAAATGACGTGAAGTTATCCCAACTAGAACCTATACTTTTACCAGTTTTGAATAAGTTTGCGTTTCTTCTTTAGTTTCTTCTTGTTTAATCAATTTCCATTTTCTCCTAACTAATCTCGCATGTTTAATTAAACTATACATGAAGTTCATGTTGATAAAAGGGCCAGGGCTGAAAGTGCTAGAAGCTGAAGAAAATGCCCAATATCACTGACCCTTCTAGAGACTCAGAACATTTATCGATATCCTTGAGTGCAAAAACCTGCGAAGTGTCTCAAAATGACTACGCGGGTTTATCTCGGTTGTTACTCAAACTTGCTATCCACGTGTAGTCACGCGGCGTACGGCATCTCAAAAACTTGAAATATTTATAAATTCTAACAAACTCAGCTATAATCTAGAGCTACTGTTTTAGTACTTCGAACAAGATTTACAACGATTCTTGCTGTTATGCGAGAAAGGCTTCGTGTGCAAAATTACCGTTAGAACTTGAAAGTTAACTCCGGCATTCGGAAATAGTGTACTTGTAGTCACGCATGTATAGTATAATGTTTGCGTATAGATATCAAAATAGGGTAATACGTAAAATAGACTGCTTTACTCACCGCCTTTTGCAGAAAGGATTCGCCTATAGCAGAATAGCTCTATATGTAGTTTTACACGTTAATACTATAATATTCTTCACGTGGTGGGTGAGTAGCCGCTGGGCCAAATTAAGCGGCTATGCGTAGACTATGAGTGAGTGGTATCCCGAGACAAGTCGAAGTACGTGCCTCAGCAGTGAGCAAGCACATTCATCTGCAGTCTTATAATCTCTATTTAGAGAAAAAAGTGGGAGGCAGAAAAAACTCTATTCCGATAATCATTAATTCCCGGCTACATGTGTGGGTTTACGAGTATGTGTGTACAAGTGAGTGGGTTAAATTTGTATAGTTTACCCGTTCCATAATTCATGTTAACTATCTAATTGCTTTAATATCGCACATGGTTATTCAAGCATGCACGCTGCATTATTCAGTCAGGTGTGCAATTTAGTTGAATAATTTATACAAACCAAAGTATAAAATAAAAGCTCCAAAAGTCTCAGTTTCAGTCAATGTTATCAATGAGTCGACTGTTATTTGATTGGTCGTTTGAAACAAAGATTTCTTTGTTTAAGGCCACGAAGGTGTTTAGATTTGAAAAGGTTTATTTGTAAGCATTGCGTCACCTGAAATCCGCCTATGAGCTAATGCATGAATAATTATCAATATGCAGATTACTTAGTGGTATATGTATTAATAAATGATTTAAATAGTTTCTTTTTGAATGAAGTTTTGCCAAGATTTTTTAGATCTTCTTCAAGATCCAAACTTTTGCACCAAACTTAATGCTGAATTTTCCACAATTAGTTCTTATGTGGGCAAAGAGTAATTTTGCTTAGAAGCTGATCTTGTATTATAGCCATGACGCTTATTAACAAGTAGAAAGAACTGATTACAAACACTTGGAAGATTACTATGATGAAAATCGTGCAAAAAATAGCAGCAATATCATGAAACTTAAGGATTTTTAATTCAATAAATATAGGATTTGTATGATCTTTGTAATCGGCAAATGTCATGATGCGAATGGCCTTTTTATGCAAAATAAACAAAGGGTTGATAGTATAATGATAGGTATTACCCCAGACTACAATACCATAAGTGAAACATGGGTATATTAGTGAATAGTGGAGGCTTACTAATATACTTGTTGTGACAAAACAATATCGCTAATAATAATATTAATAATAATAATAAAAATAGCAAACAACAGCAAAACAATATCGCTAATAATAATAATAATAATAATAATAATAATAATAATAATAATAATAAAAATAACAATAATGATCAATGAAATAACAGATAATGGTTAGTACTAACAAATATTTTATATGGTGGGTTGAAAGAAACGTTCGACCAAAAACTAACTTTTTAGTTTATGCATGATTTAAACTAGTAGTGGCTATCGCTAAATGCGAACGAACTAGACAAAACTAAATACTTAGAACCAAAGGTGAATGCTGTTGCCTAATTTTAAACTTAAGAGTTTTTGCGTTTGTCGGAGGAAAACACAAACTAATCTTGCTGTTGCTAACGGGCTCAATACTGATGCGTCGATTCCATGATATGATACTGTGACCACGGTGACACGCCGGTTACTAATGCATATCACGCATGCGTAAACACACGATCGCAAAAGCCAATTAACACTCGTCAATTTCGAGATCCTGTGTTTTTGGTGAAATACTGTTGTGAGATGACCGAGAAAAGAATGATTAATGTATAAAAAAGTCAACGATCGAAGCACACGTTGTACAAATTAAGCTCTAAGATGCACGAACAGCCAGTTTGCATATTTGAGAGTAGATATTCATTAACACAATGAATCCATAGTTTTCAAGGTTGGCAATGCGAGTTGTACAGAAGACCCACTGGAGTGAAAAATGTCGAACGCACTTCGCTATTTTAAAATCTGTGATTACTTCTAGTAATAGTAATAACTAAATTTACTGACCCTGATCACGAGTAAGTTTCCGATTCATTAACACAATGAATCCACCGCTATCAAGGTTTTCAACAGGAGTTGTACAGACAGACCCACTGGAATGAAAGATGTCTAACGCACTTTACCAATCTGTGATTGCTTTTAGTTTAATATTTCTTTCCTAATATGTTTTATACTCTTAATCTGTGTTGACCGACCGGCAAAAAGGAACAAAAATAGGAAAACGTTGTTTCTTTATTTCAAAAAGCTGATAAGATATGAGTTGTCTCTATCTAAACCATTTGGTGTACACAGATGGCACACGATTGGCTGACCGGAAAATTCTATTTTTATCTTATATTACGCGGAAATCCAGATATTGTTTCTCAACGCAGCTTGTACACGCACAGCTCTATAATCCTGCCGCCTCTCCTGTCCTCAGCTGCTCGTTGGCAAAAAAATTACTTTGGAGGAAAAATTAGCGGATCATAAAGTGCTTGATCAGCAAATTTGAGAAAAAAAAGTGCAAAACTTGTAAATTGCAATTTCGAGAGTGGCAACATCACTTGAAAGTTTAAACAAACCTTCAAGACTATACATATCACAGATAAAAACAATTTTTACCAGCTAGAAATGTGAAAAACAAATACACCTTAAACTGCGCAAATTTTCGAAATGGCAAACCGCTTTTAAAATCGATAGAGTTTGAAAACTGTTTATGCCTGATCCGCTGTTCAATGTGATTGCAGGCGTCACTGGTATATTTGAGGTGTGTTCACGAAACATTGCGAGGTCAAGGAATAAAGGCTCTAATTTGGGTTGAGAAGAAAACAAAAAAAAATTGTGGAGTTGAAGTCAACTAATTAGCCATATTCATAGTCTGAAAAACGATAACAGTTTTGTAAATGTTCTTTTCAAATATTTTACAAACCAGCTGTGGATAAATTAGCAGAAAATTTGAAGAGCCTCGTTTCCATTCCGTCAAAAACTTACTCTCTCGACTGCTTCAAATAAATCCTTTTTTTCAACGTGTTCCCGTCGTGGGACTTTTAGTATGTTTGCGAGGGATACTTGGAGAATTCAAATCCGTTGAGTTTCCTTCTGTTGCAATTAGTTCACGGTTAGGCTCATTTTCGCCGTAAATTGCCTGGATTATTCCTTCGCCGGCGTATTAAGTGAAATGCTATAAGTGAAACACTAGTTTCGGGAGGTTTTAGCGGTTGTTTCACTGAAGAAGCTCAGTAAGTATTTTAGGAGGATAGTTTGAATTTAGGATGCTCAAATTGCATACAGACGAACGATGTACAGGCAAAATGCCGAAACTGGCATCAAAAGGTATTTACAGGGTGATAATGTTACAGTAACAACTTATCAGCGATACAAATTTGTAGAGCTTACCTATTTCTGACGTTCCTTCACAATTCCTTATGTTGCCTAGTTTGCCAATAACTATTAAAGCCGGGACGGTAAAAGAGCAAGGTCAGAACCTTTTCCAGAATGGACGAGCCTTACTGAGTGATAATAATGGCTCTTGTCCAAAGCTGCGCCCAAACAATGATATCACGGCATAGTTATTTGCTGGCTTAATGCAAAAATAATTGCTGTCTGTCGAAACAGGCCGCACAAAGCGATTCAGCATTACGAGATTCTTTAATTCCCCTTCAAGAGTTTCTAAATTAGCTTTGCTTCTTACGAATGTTCTCTTATAAATAACAGTTAAGAATGCTCGCGTTGGAATTTATTTGTCGATAGAAGACAATACGCAAGCTTTCTAAATTATAAAGTTTATATATTAAAGGTTATTTTTCCGCATCAGGTCAGCTTCAGAAAACTAAGTCGAATTCCTTTTGCATCGCCAGTAGGCAGTACAGAAACCAATCAGTATCAGAACCTACGATTACACATACACCATTTCGCAATGCCGAAGAACAAAAACTAGGGTTTACAGTGAACTAGCGAGGTTTTGCTCAAACACCGGGCCATCAGCCATGCAAACAGTTACCATAATTATATGAATTTGACCGGGAAAGTGAGATTGATCTCCCACCTTTAAAATCATGTGACATCACACATATCTATACAATGAGCTTAAAAAGTTTTCAGTAGATTTTGCGCTAAAATAGGTATTTTATTTTCGTAAATTCTCCACAAAAGTTATTTCAAAAACGGAAGTTCTACGGGTCAAGCTTTAATTTTAGATAGTTGAAGAATTCGCCTCAGTAGCAATTTAAATAACTGAGCTAAGCTTTTTAGCTCTGAGCTAAAAATACTACTTATTTTTGCGTAAGGGAAAATTTAAAACAACTTTGTTTTGCGTCACACATTGAGCCAAATTTAGAGGGTCGAAAAGGACATTAAAATAACCGCTCACAATACTGAAACAAGGAAAATACTGAAAACAACCGCTTACAATATTGAAATAAAATCTTAAGAATTAGTTTGGAGTTACCTAAACTGTTAAGCTCACAGTTTTATCCAGCGGAGCAGGACCGGAGTTCGTTTGGCTTTTAATTGGTTTGCGATGAACACAGTCAATACAACAAGACTATACTAGCTAGTGTTACTGGCTCTAGCTACGGTTGGCGCGATCAAGTCGCACGCTATATTGATATTCCGAGCAAGAAAGAATGCCAAAAGTGCGGCTGTTTTCGGAAATTGCAAACATTCGAATAATCTGCATCTAAATAGCTTTTATACAACCTTATAGATCCGTACACTGAACTATCGCATAAACTTAGATTCTCAGCGGCTGCTTTTACGTTTTGCTCATTAACATGGAAAACTTAGACTAGTTTGAACTAGTGCTTAGCTCAACACACAACCTTTCTAAGACGAAAATTGAAAGAACTCAGAAGCCCTTACAAGGTTTAGAAAACCCTACCTTTTTAAAATCTGGCGGTCACTAGTTGCTAAGAACAGATGCGTAGTTTTAAGGAGAATCAGCTGGTGCTGACCGAGTGTTAATTCCGTAAAAGGCAAACGTGCCGTAAATTTTTCCCAGCTTGTTCTGTGTTCAATCGCCGCACCGTTTAAGGTTAAGATTCTGTAGAAACTAAAACAAAATTTCTCGTTCAAAAATTTTCACAAGCAGAACAAAATGCTATACTAATCATAATGCTAATAATAAAAAAAACATTGAAAATGCTCATACCTAAGTAAAAAAAAGACTCAATGTTTATCGAACTTTCAAGTTAAAACTTTATAATAAACTTAAAATTAAGTTTTTCGCCGAAGGAAGCTTTAAAGTTGCTGACGTTTTGTTCGTGACCCCTTCTCGCATTAAATTTGCTAATGCTTGAAACCGTTTAAGCACCTTTAAAATTTCCTACGGCGAAGATAAAGACTATCAACTTTTCGAGTTGATCTCAAACTATCTATTGTATCTGCTCGCCGATGAACCGAACAGTTTTGCATAACTAACTTGCAGTTATGGAACTGGTTGCTAAAACTATCTATTTTGTCTGAGAGCTGGGAAAACAAATTGCAGAAAGTTAAAAACAAGTCCGTACACTGCATGTCAATCTTCGTTAAATTTTCGAGGCAGAGTATTAAAACAGGAAAATTTTCGCCGAAACAAAAACTAATAATACGCCAACAGTGCACTTCCGCTTTCGCTAAGCGTTTCGCGGAATCTGGGATGTATATTTCTTGGAAACTGACCAGATTGTATATAAATACTGCTTACGTTAATCAATTTGTTATGTTTGTGATAACCGAGAAAACGTGACCATAGTATAGCCAATGGGACAAATTGTCTTAAATGGATATAAAAGAGAACATGGGGGGGGGGGGGAATGATTTCTCAGCAATTTT
>JAOBRD020922920.1:0-10579 GCA_027575215.2 Hydrozoanthus sils | reverse complement strand
TTAATATGATACACGGTGGCGCGAACATACGAAGTTTATCTTCGAGTGGGAAAAAGAGATTTCACGAGTGAACGTAGTGAATGAGTGGGAAAAACAAAGAAATGACGTCAGCGATATCTTCACTAGTGAAGATATAGAAAATATGTCACTCGTATCCCGGATGTAGTTTGGTGTGAAATCTGCGAAATTTGCTTATTTTACAGTTACGGGCTATAATTATTCATAAAAGGTTTTTATCTGATTTTTAAAAAAGATTAAAGAACTTTCCTAAGTTTTCAACCACTATCTGTGACCTTTGTCTGAGTTAAAATATGATGCTCGATACTTCGTCAGTTGAGAGTTAAGCATTTGTTTCATTTGTTGTTTCAAGCATTTTGTTTTACTCTCAAATGACGAAGTTCACAGATAGTGGTCGAAAGTTTAGATAATATTTTAAAGTTTTTTTAGATCAGATACAAACCTTTTACGAATATTTATGTTATTACTGATCGCAAAACGAAAACTCTCATACCTAAATAATAATTAACACTTATTCTACTTCAGTTGGGGTGGATTGTGGCAAAATAAGGCGCTCAGTAGATATTCATTAAGCAACTATCTACCGAAATTGAATAGAAATAATTTTTTTAGTATTTACTAGCGAGGCAACAAACTTCTTTTCAAGAAAACGAAAGATCTTTAAGAAAAAGCTTTTATCACATCATTTGAATCATGATGAGCGTGGCGAGACTCACGCGTAAGCAGCCTAACATACCGACAAATTACATGTTTTGACAGTTTGCCTCAACTAAAAAATGTTGTAAATGGCGTAAAACAGAATTTCTTTTTCTTTTCCTTTTTCTCTTTTAGGCATTTTTAAATATCCCGTGTTTTTAAAGCAAACTACTCTAGTATGGTGATCCGAAACGACTACTTCCGTCCGCCATTTTGTTTCGGCCTCATTATCTACTACTAGGTAAATGTTGTCTCACATCTACTATTTCTAAACCACTCAAATCGCTCGTGGCCGAGCTGGTATATATGAGATTCTTATTTACTGAAAGGAGTCGGATCTTACGTGTTTTCCGACTTCAAGTTTATACACGTGGACCGGGGTTTTCCGTACACTTGAGAACAAACTATATTCTTTGATTATAGGTGGTGGTTTTGGTAAAGGTAATTTGGAGGACGCGAGAGAAAATCGGGTTTGTATTCGCAGATTCTTAGGACGGCATTTTGGAAGCTGAGAAAGCGTTGCCAAGTTTATATAGTGACGTCGTATTGTTTAACGCTCAAATCTAAAGCCCCGTTTACACGAGAAATTTTTCCTTGACAAGTTTACTTGACAATTTTCATTTCTCGTGTAAATGTTCAACAAGTTTTCCTTTACAATTTCTCATTGACAAGGTTTCCTTGTTCGAGTAGACGACGAGCAAGTTTTTTTTGACAAGTTTTCAATTCAGTATAACAATCATATCCTTGCCACATTTCCTTGTTGTCCATCTACACGAGCAAATTTCAGACTTGACAAGTTTTCCTTGTCAAGGAAAAGCTAGCATGCCAGCTTTTCATTGGTAAGGAAAATTCGTCCACTGTTCTTCATCTAACCGAGCAATTTTTCCTTGTCAAGATAAACTTGTCAAGGAAAAATTGCTCGTGTAAATGGGCCTTAATTAAGTGTCCTTGGCATCCTCTTCTAATGTCCGTGAGACCTCTGATTTTTGTCTAGCCCTATCTAAATCGGACTTAGTGGGCTTACGAGACTAGTTGGGTTAATTTGAATGTAGACACGAGAACGTCAATATAACCACCGTTTATGAATAAGTTCCTTCTCATCCGATTGATTCACTGCCTATTGCTTTTGCGTGAAGATTTGGTAGGACTAAGGACCTCTTCATTTAAGCCCAGTTGACCGGGCTGCCCCGCTAACTGGGATGGATTTCGCCTCGCGTTCACATGAGAAAATTCAGCGCCAGTTTCCGAGTTGAGAATAGGCGGAAGGTCATTTATTTGTTTATTTATCTAGCTTCATTAGTCTAAGGTAGTCGGAAAAACAACCCAATAATTGAACTCCGAGGGCCTACGGTTTAACATCCTTATCCGAGAAGACGTGAAGGTCTAACCGTTTGCATATGTTAAAGAAAAGGCAGCCGGGGATCGAATCCGGGCCTCCCGCACGACAAACTGACAAAACGCATGCGCTGTTGTGAATAGATCGTCCCGGTAACCAATATGAAGCGTTCATATGGCAAATTCACCAGCCCGCTTACCGAGATCTCGGAAACCGAGCCAGCCGGCCCTCTCTCTAAAGGGTTTAGAGGGAAGGCAAGACATCCCAAACCGCGCGGTCAGCTGGGCTCATATGAAGAAGCCCTTTAGAAAGTTTTTTTTTTTTTTCAGGATGTACTTAAAGAAATGAGTGAAGAACTGGAAGAAGGCGCTACGTATTCTGGGAAAATTATAGATATAAGGTGTGTTGACGAAACTCTCTAAAGAAGCTGTGTCATGAAATTTTGCTCAGTCCTAGTTGTACTGATTAGCTAACAGCGTTAACCAAAAAACCACTCGTTGTATAAATGCATGAAAGAAAAAAAAAGTTAGTTTATATCTAAATATGTGAAATAAAGACAGCTTATGGGTACCTGTTGTTTTCTTATTGAAAAGTACGTATCTTTAAAAAATGAACATTTCCGAATAAAAATTTTGATTTGAACAAAAAGCAAATGCATTACCAGTCTTTAAAAACATTTTTAATCGCTGCCATGGTGACGAAAATTAAGGAAGTGACACCAATATGACGTAGAATAAGGAACACTGTTCCTCGTACAGCCACAACAGTGGAGCGTAAAAGTGACGGAAGAAAGTATTGATTTTCGCTATTCGTTTCATTAAAACTTTCCTCTGACAGAATTATTTTTGTTTTGATGCGACGTGACACAATATCCTTAATGTACGTCACAGTGAGCCTGTCACCCTTGTGATCAGCGACAAGGGTTGACCAAATAAATGTAGACTTAAAAGATTTCGTAAAAAATCTCGTGTTTAGTTCAAATCAAAAATATTTTTTCGTGGATGTTCATTTAAGATTATGTACTTTTAGATAAAAATGGAAAAAAAGATGGACACTTTAAAGTGCATTTGACACAAAGTTGATATCAAAGAAAGGACCTCTAACTTTCGACAGGCCCAAAAGCCTTTTAAAGCAGCAAATTTTTGTTATTTGAAATACGCGTATCAGCGAAAAATGTCACATGATACTCTTGTGACGTAATGTTGTGAACCCGTAACACCATGCAATAGGCGAGTTTCTGCTGACATTATTTTTACATTCTGTTTCATTAGCATATAACTTGTCGGATAAAGAACAGAGAAAAACAAAAACTGGCTTTAAAACTTGAGAATACTTATCATATGAAATTGAGTGACCAAACTCCGTTTTATAAGTGTAGTTTCAAAGAAGAAATCACTACACAAAAAAAAGGAAAACACTTTGAAGCAAGAACGATAATGAACCATACATATTTTGTAAAATTTTCAATTTTAAAACCACATCATGGAAAGGTTATTACCATATAAATGTCATAATTTCAGGGAAAAATTTCTGTCGTAGAAACTTTTTATTCTCAGGAGGTTGTTTTCTATAATTGAATTGGAAAGAAGAGTGTGTATGCTAATAAAGCAAAAATGTAAACAAAAACTCGCCATATATCTCCGAAGGAGAAAGTAGCGACAGGTTTGTTTGGCACACTGTTTTAGGCAAAATAGGCGCAGTTTACAGCCTTAAAAAGGTTTTAGTGAACATTTTAAACTCATTTAAAGATTTGATTTATAAACATCGGCATTCAGTTGTTTGCGTTCATTTTTCGACAGGAATTATGGCTTGATGTTGGAGCTTCTGCCAAATCGGCCAGTTCTCTTGTTACATATTTCAGAGCTGGAGCGTGAGAAGGTACGTGGTCGTTCCTTTGTTGTTGTTGTTGTTGTTGTTGTTGTTGCTGCTGCTGCTGTTGTTTGTTTGTTTTGGAAAGGGGAGGGGAAAGAACGGTACCGATTTTTGCAGTTTTGGTCTGTCTTTTTTGTGTTTTCCATGAGTCTTAGTATGCCTTTATGTCAGGTACCATCTTAGGAACCTTGACTCTTAGTGTGCATTTATGTCAGGTACCATCTTAGGAACAAGACTCATAGTCTGCCCCTATGTTAATTACCATCACAAGAACCGTGACTCATAGCGCCTCTCAGTGTCAGGTACCAACTTAGGAGCCATGACTCTTAGTGTGCCTTTATGTCAGGTACCATCTTAGGAACAAGACTCATAGCCTGCCCCTATATTAGTTACCATCATAAGAACCGTGACTCATAGCGCCCCTCAGTGTCAGGTACCATCTTAGGAGCAATGACTCTTAGTGTGCCTTTATGTCAGGTACCATCTTAGGAACAAGACTCATAGCCTGCCCCTATGTTAGTCACCATCATAAGAACCGTGATTCATAGCGCCCCTCGGTGTCAGGTACCATCTTGGGAACAAGACTCATAGCCTGCCCCTATGTTAGTCACCATCATATGAACCGTGAATCATAGCGCCCCTCAGTGTTAGGTACCATATTACTTACATTTTTCGTGGCTTTGTAGGTTGAACGCATAGAAGATCTAGGATTTCACGTTGGTGATACAGTGGATGTTAAATACCTCGGGTACAATCCTCAGGCAAAGAGGTTGTTACTGTCAAGGAAAGCTCTGTTGCTAGAACGATCGAGCAGCACAGCGGACACTCTGCATCAATCGGACAGTGAGGTCACTGTTGAAAACGGACCAATAGATTTTAATGAAAGAACCGATAATACTAGGATATAATGCATCTTACTCGCTTCCCCTTTCAACAAGGTTTGTCTCTCGCCCACGTGTGAGTTTTATTCTGTAGCCATCAAAGATAAACGTACACAGTTTCTACAGTAGGGGGGGGTGAGGGAGATTGTACGACCGCTTTGCTCGTCAGTAAACAATGGTGCTATACGTTCCCGATACAATCTAGAGATGAAAGTAATAAAGTCGAAGTTGTTGTTCGTTCGTTGTTGACGAAGGCCACAGAGATGAGGTGGTATTAGGGGGCGATGCGTCTGGCTCAGGCTAATATTTTGAAACCGGTTATCTCCGTGGCTTTGAGCTTGCCCAATTCCTCCGGGCCTCCGTTGACTTATTTTGTCAAACAAGACAACTTCTTTTTTGGCCAGGCTAGTCGGTGGCTCAGGTGGACTAGAAGCTATTTTTAATATTCGAAGAGGGTTTAACACTCGGGAAGCCCTCATTCAAACAAAAAAATGTTTTTTTAAAAGATATCCCGTGGATTATACCTTGCGAGAAAAATTATCTTGCTTACTCTTTTCAACAACGTTCCTTCAACGCTGCATCCATATGCTAGTATTTGTTGTGTACCATGTTTCTTGTAACATGTAAAACATTGCTATTTGTCATTAAAGAATTTTAAAGTTGGCTTCTTTATCGTTTTGGAATCTAGCAAAAATTAAACAAGTGGCGACAAGATTATATGTTCTTTATTTACTGTCGTCGATGGCCACAGCAGGTTTTGATAAAGCACGGGAATCTACTGGCTTAGGAAATCCGATCAACAAAAACGTACGTCCAACGAGCTTGCAGTTTGAATGGAGAGGCGGTAGCGCTGCGACGAGCTGGTGGTGGCCTGGATGTGATGGTGAGTCCACTTTGTTTTACCAGAGTAACATCTATAGTATTGGCACAATCTGGAACCTGGAAATACTGGTATATCTAACAGATACTTTTAAAGGCAAAAAAATAGAATCGAAAGCAAAAAACCGGGAGAAAAACAACCTGCGAAGTAAGCGGGCGGTACTCTTTGAGGCGAACCAGGACTGTGGTTGACCGCGGTCAATTGGGGCATGGGGCGAGTAAGATAGATTCGCATCTAAAATACCCAAACTGAGTCGATTCGACTAACGCGCTTGACGAACCGCCTCACCAGAGTCAGTTCGTGATATAAAGATTATGGTTACCGGAAGTAAATCATTATCGACTTGATCCGTCAGCCTGTTAGTCGATTCGTCTAATTTAGGACTAGGAGTCTAGTCGTGGGACACTTAGAAAAATCACAGCAATCAAACAGAGAGGGTAGAAATGTTAACGGATCGACTCGACCCGTGTGCCTGTCACTTGAGGGGTCTATCCTAAGAATTTATTTGTGAGATACTTAGAAAAACACAGATCGAGCAAACGGAGGGGAAGAAATGTTGACGGATCGACTCGGATAAGACCGCTGACACATCATACTCGTGAAACAATGCACCTCTCGCTCCTTCGTCTTTATGTTAAGATTGGGGAAGGGTGGGGAGGGGAATGTTTTGATACTTCACAAATTTTGAGACGAATTTTTGACTTTGCTCACCTAACGGTAAAGTTTGTGCCCCCTCGTTGTATGCCGCGAGTGCTTGAGTATCCCCATGCTTACCACCCTAAGGGCCCCTTTACATGTACGTTTCCCCATCTCTATTGACGTTACTCTTGTGTTTTGCCTTTTCGTTTACATGTAGGCGGGCTATCCCAGCTTGCCGAGTTTCCCATCTCGGCTAGCCGGGGCACCCGGTAAGCTGAGACAACTTTAGTGCATGTAAAGGCATACAGCCGCGAGATATCTCGGCCGGGCGGGACAAGATTTGACAGTTGTGACACACGTAACGTAACTATTCTGGCTCTATTCAGCGAACAATGCAAAATATTCAACAAACAGTGCAAGATAGTGAAAAGGGGAAGGATTTCTGTTCCAAATCTTGCAGAAATGGAAAAAATTGACTGCCATCAACGAACGGGCGATGTCACACAAAATAGTCACATTGAATTTGACTCGGCCAGGCGGGATGACATTTTTGCATGTAAATGCTAGCTTATTATCGTCCCGACATATCTCTGCTTGCCGGGACAACTCGCTCCACGTAAAGACGCCCTAAGTGTGTGTTTCCGTTAAGTTGAGCTCCCTTGCAGTTAGTAACCCGCACAGAACATTCCCCCGCATTATAGGTCACAGTAAACAATCGTTGCTTCGTGGTGTGTTCATATTCAGAGCTGGGCGAATTAGTTGGGGATTTATGGGAGTATTAAAAAGGTTGTTGGGGATCGGGCTGCTATTACCCCGGTTCCCTGCAGCCCAATCCCCCAAAACCTAATTCGCCCAGCCCTAAATATGAACAAAGCAACGATCGTTTACTGAGACCTTTATTTCAGAGTATATATGTAATGCGGGAAAAGATTACGAGGAAGAATTCTGTACGAATTTTTAACAAACCGCAAAAGAGCTCAAATGAACGAAAACACACTTCGGGTGGTAAGCCTGTGGTTACGCTTTTATAGTTTGTAAATTAACGAACAATGTAGCTCAGGCGAATCTCGTCGCGCGCTCGATCCCTCCCCCGCGCGAGGGATCGAGCGCGCGATAAGAGGCGACTGTTTTAGGTAGTTGTCCGTGTAGCGTGTCGGGTCCAAAGTCTATTGATCCGCAGTTCGCATCACGAGTTACGCATCACATGCCGACTAAACTTAAGTTTTACAGCTTTCACTATTCGTAGAAAGAAAAGCATTCAATAAAAGCTTCCCATTTGGTATTGCTCAGTGTTTGTAAAACTTTTGCTGAAAGGTATTACAAACAATCGTTACTTTTATGCCTTTGTCTGGAACAGTAGATTGCGTAACAAACTATTTGTTTACGGTCGTGACGTAAGCACCGAAGCACACGCTCTGTGAAGTAGTGCAGAAAATGTCGAACACTTGTGATGGCAAACCATGTCATACCGACCATTTTGAGTATACGAGCCATTGCTTTTCTGAATGGAATTCACTAGGAAACCCGTGTTGTGAAGAGGCGGATGCATATAAGAAATGTTTGGACGAGAATAACAACCAACGAAGCAGATGTCAAGAGTTTGTAGACGAGTATAAACGATGTCAGAAATTTTGGGTTGAATGGAGACTGCAAAGAAAGCTTCAACGGTTACCGCCAACACACGGTGCATTCCGATAAAAGAAACGTACTGGCAAGTTGTTTTTTCGCTTACAGATATTCAGTGTGAAAGATTGTTTTTCTCAGCGGATGATCAAGGCATGTGCTACGGTGGGAAGCAGCAAGTTAAACGTACGTGAAATCGAAATTAAAATGAGCTATGTTGTTCGGTTTTACTGTTTGATTTAACGGTTTTAGCTGTTAGACAAGAATACTTACAACCTTGCTTGAATCAAGAGAACATCGATTTTCACCGGCCGGTGAGCAATCAAGAAAGTTTGGCTTCTTGCCAAATTAGGAGTCTAGAAGAAAATTCGAATCGAACTAGGTCACCACAGAAACACACAAGACAAAGAGAAAACAAATTATTGCTGTGAACAGAAGAACGAAAATGAAAGATGGCCACATTTAGCAACTCTGTGGCAAACCAAACGAAAACAAAAGTAATATATATCAAGGTGGGAATAAAAAACATGAAATCAAACAATATGAGTGGAACCGGATAATCGTGATTTGCTTGTGTTACCGCAGAAATGCAAATTTCTGTTTGTTTGATTTTCTATCTTGTTTGTTTAAAGAAGCGTCATTTCAAAGATGAATCAACGGAGTAAGAGATTGATTAAGTTTTTACTTTCCAACCGGAGAGTAAGAAAAAGCCAAACACTTGCTCAGCAGTCGATCGTCAACTATAAATAATTGACTTCTGGCTTTTTTGAGTTGAATTAACTGTTCAAGAAACAAAATGAGAAGGTGAAAATGTGTTCTGCTTCGGATTAGAATATTTCTGAACCATGAACTCTAGACGAAAGTGAACGTTTTGGAAATCGCATGACACAATTATTTGGTTTAAGTAGTTGGTAGTCAGGCGAAAAGACTAATGTTTTGCAAGTTCTAATAGACGGCAAGGCATTATTGAAGACATTTTGAAATAATGAAATTCACGAGCAAGTTCAAACGAAATATTTTTTATGTTCTAAAAATGTCAACAAAACCTTGTGTTCTACACAAAACATTTGAATGGGTTTAAAGGCTGTGTTTTAACCAACGGAAAGGCAAGTTAAGCGCGAAATTAGGTTTTTAATGCTTTATTATTAAACTACCTATGAAAATATAGTGTGTGAGTGAAAAGACGTTTACACTAAACGACTAGTGCAAACTTTTTTTGGCATCTAGTTCACTATTTGGTAATAATTTTTTGAGATGCACAAAGTTGCAATCAAATTCAAACTGAGTCGGTATAGTATTTGGGAAAACAGTGTGGTTTTACATGCATTCAGAGTAACTTGTCTGCCTCCAATGATGAATGAATTTAAGACTTGAACAATTCTTTTCCAAGCCAACAGTTAGGAACAATTGTAAAGAACCTCAATTTACAAGTTTTAAGTGTAACCAGTTTTGCTTGCATCGGTATTTCATTAAAAGGCCAGGATACAGATGTACATAGTGACCCAGCATTCTCTTGGTACAGAATGCAATTAATTGCAATAAAATATCTATTTATTTTTAAAAAGGTCAACCTTTCAAGCATTTATAATTAGAATATTTACTTTCAGTGTAGTTTCTTAATATTTGTCTCATTTTAAAAGTTAATAGATTATGATAATATCCCTGTTCGAGGAAAAAATTAAAGGAGCTATTTCATAACATTAAAAATATTTGGGTACACATGCCCTAGGGAGAAATTCCTGAAGGAAGGGGGAGGTGGGTACTACCATATATAAGCTACACGGGGATGTGCCGCCCTTCAGATTGCTTTTTTTCAACCGCACGATCATAACAGGGTAGTAGTGCTGATGTCAGCGATTTTTATATTCTTTTGTCTGCATTCAAATAAGCCATATTAGCCTTGTTTTAGGTAACATATTCTTCTGAAAGTTTAACTCTTGAATGAATTAAGCTAGTAGCACTGATTTGAATGGAGACAAAAGGTTATGAAAATTGCTGCCATTATTTTTAAATATTAGGTCTATGCAGGTTTGTATCACCTTGCTTATCCTGGCTATCTAACGAGCTAGCAAAGTAACTCACAGAAAACTGTATTTGCTAATAAGCATGGCACAAAGATTAGTACTTAAATACAAAAAAATGGAAAAAAACAAATTCTAGATTTGATAGTTAAAATGTAAAAAGATTTATTGTTGTTGCTTGTGAATTCATAGTTTCCCTGAATAACTCAGATTATTACATAACCATTTGCTGTTATAACATTTTGTCATTCTATTTTATATATACTTTATACCAGGTAAATGAAATCATGGTATAATTAATAAACAACACTATTAAATATGCTAGATTCTAGGTACCACTGGGCTTATAAAATCCTGACTGCCTTTATTGTATAAAACTAGCTATTAGATCAATGATACATAAATCATTATATGTTATATTAATTGCAAAACTCAGTTAATTGTCTCTTCATGTGTGATGCATAGTGCCGAGTAGCAATGCCTCCTCCTCCCCCCCCCCCCCAATAATTTAGTTGGGGGGAGGGGGGGCTTCCCCTCCCCAATGATTATTTTGCTAACAAAAGCAACTGGGAACTTCAGATTCTAAAACCAACTATTACAATTTCCACCGTGG
>JAOBRD020922815.1:0-12438 GCA_027575215.2 Hydrozoanthus sils | reverse complement strand
AAACAACGAGCACCAAAAATTCGTTCTCGCCGCTCGTTGTTTTCGCCTTCGAGAATGACTAGAACGCCAAGCTACGCTGGCAATTGTTAATGTACAAGGACTGACAGAAATTGTTCATAAAGCTGTGCAATAAGTGTGAAACGTTCATATATATATAATAACGAATTTCTATTTCTTTGAGTAAACTTGATAGCTATATATATATTGAGGGAATGGTTATTATTGAAGACAAGCCCAGAAAAGTGTTTCTCTCTCTGCATCAAAGTAATGACACCTACCGTTAAAATATATCTATGATTTTTTATTCGTCGCTTATTTCTCCACCAAACGAAAGTATAAGAATTGGCTCATTGTTCAATGTGTTTATTTAGCTAAAACACTTTTTAAATTTGATATAAGGTGGCCTTTGCTGAAAGTTTACAGTCAAGCAAATATTTCCTATACCAACAACTTAGAGAAACGAAACAAAGAAGTTTTGTCTGTAACTGCTAACCTTGTATACACGCCTCTTTTGTAAGAACGAGTAACTATTTCTGAGGCTGGGCTGTTCTTAATCTTTTCGGCGATTTTTGCCTCAAATATTGCTCTTAAGGCGGGAGTACACCTAATTCGCGCTTTGTAGCCACTTTTCCTAATGTTTCTTCCAATATCTCCGTCCATGGTTTGAATCTACAAAATCGCTCTGCTTAAAACACAGATTGTATGAAGGAGAGTCAGCTTGAATGCTTCAAAATTTTTTGGATGAATTTTGAGTTGTATTTTTTTCTTGAAGATTGGTAGTTTTAAAGAGAATTTTGAACTTGGTGATTTTTTGGGAAGTTTAAAAATTAATTTTGAATTTAATATTATATGTAAATTCGCCAAACCGTTCTCAAACCAAAGCTGTACTAGTCCCTTGCATGGACAAACGGTTTGGCGGTTTTACTCAATATTCTTCTTATTCAAATATATTTTTCAACTTCCTCACTATTCAACAAAAGTTTAGGGGTACTCCCGGCTTAAATTGTTCTTAATTTCTGATATTCTAAAAAAGGGTGGCTAGAAATGTTGTTATAAACTTACATGTACATCTCAATTACCTGTGGTTCAAAATTTCAGCCTGATGATTGTTCTAAGATTCATAATTTTTTGGGCAATCTCAGCCTGGATGTTTTTATAAGTTTGTTCTTATGAATAAAAATTAAAAGCGTGTAGTGGAAAACTTCTCAATAACGCCACCAAACCTTTCCTCTATACAAACATATAACATGCATGTAAGTCTTTATTGCGAGTAGTTGCGTGGGTTAGTAAAATATATTTTCTGAAATTCCTGTACTAGTGTACAGTCAGGCAAGCCGCCTGCCCAAAGAAAACTCGTACAGTCATTATATGGTGTTAAAATTTATCAGCTCAGATAAATACTGCGGAAGAACTGTTCTTGTTATCACTAATAAGCTTCTCGTTCTCAGAAGAAGAAAACTTCTGAGTCCTTAACGGGAATGGAACCCATGACCCTGTGATCATATACCGGTCAGACGCTGTATTAATTTTATCTGAATATATCTAATTTGCTTGTGTTACAATGGAGTGACCGCAACACAGTCACGCCACTGTTCATATTTCGATAAAATGAACACAACGACTTGATAGCCTGCAATGCTGCGGGCCCAAGCTGTTTAGCTTTAGATGGTCTGCGGCGCAGGCTACGACTAGTGTGTTGTTACTGATCAATACTTCTATGTCATCTTTTACCCAGGCGTATGTTAAATACTAGCTGTTAAATGGCGCAAGGCACGAATATCAACCGTTTAGCAAGCATCAAAGAAGCACAATATGTATTCACCACGGAAGCATTGTCGGCCAGCCTATACGGGAAGCGGACTATCGGGAACTCAACCGAGGCACAAAGAACACAAAATCCAACAAGTGGATCTCAAGGTATGCGGTTATTCAGTACAAGTTGGTTATTGCAAAAATACTAATTTTGGTCACACTTAATGCATATGATCAATATAGTTCTATAATAAGTGGGAGGAACAAAGATTTTGTACACAATTGACGACTTGTTGACCTCGCCTAACCCCGTGGGTTGCTGGATTAAGAGAGCTTTAGTTGCTTCGAGGCTGTTCTCCAAATATTTAGATGCATCTTCGTGCAATATGCCCTATAGGCTATACCTATATGACGTCACTGCGTCAACAAAGCGTGAACACCACTTTTCATGTTACTGCTATGTTGGATTACTAGAGCTGGTCGAGAAGACTATACACAGTTACTTTGCAAGGAAGCAAGCGTCTCTAAAATAAATCTCGTAAGGCTTACTGGTTGGTTTTTGAACAC
This sequence comes from Hydrozoanthus sils, assembly GCA_027575215.2. Lineage (NCBI taxonomy): Eukaryota > Metazoa > Cnidaria > Anthozoa > Zoantharia > Hydrozoanthidae > Hydrozoanthus > Hydrozoanthus sils. The sequence continues at coordinate 10,119 of JAOBRD020922815.1, read as the reverse complement.
CTGTGATCGTTGCATCTGATTTTGAACTATATTTAGTTAAAAGCTAGGAAGATGACACCAAAAGTTTAAAAATTTTAGTTCCATACGCCAGTAACTATCCAATTGTAAATTCTCCGTTTGCAGAACATCCAAAATTTTTCCTAGATTGCCTTTGTTCTCTTAAACACTTTCAACCAAATACAATTTTATAAAGGATCTCATAAACAGATAGCAAGATAGATAGATAGATGGACACACAGACACACGAACGAACTGATAAACGGACAGATGGATGATCGATTAAATTTTTTTCATGCAGATACAGCTGTTTCTGGATATTTCAAAAGCTAGTTTTCTAGTTCTACACACGAAATTAGTTTAGAATAGATAAGCCGTTAAAACCATAACGACCTGAAAAAATAAAACAAGAAACAAACTATATAAAGTCAACAAAGTCTGAGGGATTTCACGAGACAAAAAAGACCTATATCGCCGATACTGAGAAATAGACGGATGTGAGGTTTGATTATATAATAAGCTTGACAAGTCTTTCTTGTGCTATTTCTACGAATAAGGTATTACATTCAAGATTTCTAAGGCCAAAGCCTTCAGGGTTTTAGACCTTACGACGTTATTAAATAAAAACAAACAATATTGTCAATTGTTTTCATTCGATGTCAAATTTGTAAGGGCCTGTTCTTTTAGGCCTATTACAAATATTCCGGATTAAGAATAAAATTTTCAAGTTTCTTTCAGATTGACAGGGTGATGAAATTCTAATTAAAACTCAAAAGAGTTTTATCCCTGACAAATTTTTATATTCGTAACTTCGCAGGAAAAACAGCCACACGAATCGGTCAAAGTTTTTATTCCTTGCAACCTTATTCAAGAATCGATCCATACAAACGCGCCATAAATAGCCAACTTGTCTGCCTCCAACTAGTTAGATGAATAACTGTATGATGTATCCCCTTATCAGCATAGGTTTCCATAAGGATACATACGGTTTGACATGCTAGTTGGATGCCTAGCTGTATGATGTGTCCCCTATCAGTATAGGTTTCTCCAAGGATACATACGGTTTGACATGCTAGTTGGATGCCTAACTGTATGATGTGTCCCCTTATAAGTATAGGTATCTCCAAGGATACATACGGTTTGACATGCTAGTTGGATGCCTAACTGTATGGTGTGTCCCCTTATCAGTATAGGTTTCTCCAAGGATACATACGGTTTGACATGCTAGTTGGATGCCTAACTGTCTGTGTCCCCTTATCAGTATAGGTTTCTCCAAGGATACATACGGTTTGACATGCTAGTTGGATGCCTAACTGTATGATGTGTCCCCTTATAAGTATAGGTATCTCCAAGGATACATACGGTTTGACGTGCTAGTTGGATGCCTAACTGTATGGTGTGTCCCCTTATCAGTATAGGTTTCTCCACGGATACATACGGTTTGACATGTTAGTTGGATGCCTAACTGTATTATGTGTCCCCTTATCAGTATAGGTATCTCCAAGGATACATACGGTTTGACATGCTAGTTGGATGCTTATAATTAACTGTATGATGTGTCCCCTTATCAGAACGGGTTTCTCCAAGGATATATAGTTTGACATGGACTTAATAGAGTACCATTATCATTATTATTATTATTATTATTATTATTATTAATATAACAAGAGACGCAGTTATACATTGTACTAAAAAGTAGTTAATAAAAATAAGAAAGCACTAAAATTCGGTGTGGCATACACCATTGTCAGGTTCAAAATGTAAATGCGTGTAAACTTCAATCTTAAATCATGGTTGAAAACGTTCAATAAAGGGCAAACAAAAAAGGGGAGTAGAACAAAAGAACATTAATAACAACGCAAATCAAAAAAGGGTCAGTCAATGCCAATGTCAAACTTCTAAACAAAGAGGTAAAAAAGATAAAAAAAAATTATTAATGATAACTATTTAAATAACTTCGCTTTGATGGAGTCACTCTGAATATATTATTTTATTAACTATTTTTCTTCTTCTTCTTCCTTTTCTTCTTCGTCTTCTTCTTCTTTTTATTATCATTATTGTTATTGTTATTATTATTATTATTATTAATATTATTATTATTATAATTATTACTATGGTGATGATGATGATGATGTAGTCCCTAGTACCCAGCAACTATATTACATCAGAAAGTCTTCTCATTGCAGCAGCCAGAAGCGAACTCACCCATTTACAAGCACCCGCAATAAAGCTTACGGAAGCTGACCGCCGAAACTTAAGAAAGACGTACGCCGTGAAGTCTTTCCCAGAAGAAGCCGAACTGTGCTGGTCTTGTATCCCGGGAGCGGGGTATGGCGTATCTGCCAAAACCTTAATTCCAGTTGGTACATGGATTGGACCGTACGAGGGTCGGGTAATAACGATTGACGATGTCAACTCCGGAATTGATACGTCGTATTTGTGGGAAGTAAGTATCGCAGAGGCCTTACACGAGCTAGGGTATGACCTTGTGTAAGTCTTTAGACTCCTGGAAGCTCTTTGCTGTGTAAGTGTACCGATTGTGCCTTTGAAGTTCAGTCAGTTACTCTTCTTACAATATTGTAGAAAGCTCTTTGCTGTATGTCCTATTATGCGCCTTGGAAGTTCAGCCAGTCGCTCGTCTTACAATGTTGTAGAAAGCTCTTCGCTGCATGACCTAATGTGCCTTGGAAGTTCAGTAAATTGCTTTTCTGTCCCATTTTTTCTAGAACCTCAGTTTTGCCTCAGTGTCATCTAAACTAAGTGCTAACGTCCATTCTCCTATCGTGTGCGTTTGAACTTAGTGTTCAACTTATAATGCTCTTCTTATTGTTCCAAAATCTAAGTGCTACTTTTAAAAATTGCTTGCACGATGTGTTCTGAAAGCTAAGTATTACTTGCCCTTGAGCTCAATATATAAGGTGCATGCAAAGCAGGCCGAATCAACAAACAAGTTAACCACTCGAATCAACCATCTGCAGATTTACGAATCAGGACAAATGAGTCGCTATATCGATGGCAGCGATGAGGAGAACTCGAGCTGGATGCGTTTCATCCGATGTGCCCGACACAAAGAAGAACAAAACCTTTTCCTTTTTCAGTTGAATGAGAAGATTTTCTATCGAGCATTTAAGGAAATAGCAGAGGGGGAGGAACTACTGGTTTGGTATGATGAAAAATATAACCAACACATGGGAATACCAACTGGGCTCCAGGAGGATCCGAGTATCAAAGGGACAGGTAACACCAACGATTTTACAATTAATGTTTATTACATGGTTCGTACTGATTGATGAAAAAAAAGTCCAGGAGCTTTCCTGAGTAGCAAAATAATTTTTCCTTAATTCGATCCTAATTCGAAAACAAACTAGACGCCGTAAAGGCGTTCACTGGGCTACCTGCTTGTAAAGTAGCCCTTGTTCGTACTTCATTTTCGGATATATCAATGTGATTGTTTACATAGTATATCACTGCTGTCTCTAAAGTATCCCACTGATTTATCAGAGTTCGATTCTGACCTCGCTAGGTATACTGATTATTTTCTTTGCAGCTAAAAAAAAAATCTTATAAAACAAAGAAAGTTATCTTTAAATTTTTGTAACCCTAATTGCATGCAATGTAATTTAAAACAAGGTCTCAGAGACATTTTACTTTGACGAAAGCGCCTAGTTGATTTTTTTTTCATTTCAAGCAAGACAGCAAGATCGTAGCTTAGTGGTTAGGGAATTGTCTTAAAAGCAAATGGTAAGGGGTTCGAGTCCGAGTCGTTCGTCTTCCTTTTATTTTTCCTTTTCCCTTGAAACAATTTATGTTTTTTTTTATTTTCTTTTTTTTCTTTCAAGGAAAGACAACCTCATCTTAGCAGAAGTAAGAAATGTTATAAGTAGATAAACACGATATGAACAATCTCGTATATTAAAATATAAATGTACTAGTTCAGACTAGTTGCTGGCGATTTTCGTACTCTCGTCCCAAACAAAATGAAGGATAAGTGAGACAATATTCTCAACTTCAATATACTTCAAAATCATTAATTATACGTTAGTAATTGCCCGAGTCAGGTAACGGCGTAACCTCTTGTTGTGTTTTGTTTTCACTGATACTGATCAATGTAATAAATCTCAGCTGGTGACACACAAGGTTTTTTCAGTACATTAACGCAACTAAACTGATATTTCAACAACTACAACTCGACTATTGATTTAAACAAAATCGAAGAAAAGTAATTTTAATTAAAGAACCATACAAATGTTTAAAAAACAATTGATCCTTCGGCCGCAGAAATCTTTCTTCCGCAAAATCCAAAATGGCGATTGCGAGTTGGTTTGATCATTTGCATAACCTCGAAGAAAAGTAATTTTAATTAAAGAACCATACAAATGTTTAAAAAACAATTGATCCTTCGGCCGCAGAAATCTTTCTTCCGCAAAATCCAAAATGGCGATTGCGAGTTGGTTTGATCATTTGCATAACCTGAACTCGATTCTAAATCCGGTGATTTGGGATTTCCATCTAAGCAAGTTCATTTAGTTGCTTTGCGAGTTTCTTATTTAGTATCTCATTTGTTTGCGTCGATATTTTCTTTGAGTGTTCGAAACGAGCCGTTCATGTACGCTCATGACCATCTTTTAGTGTCGGTAAACCGCTAAACACAGTGTGCGTTTGCACATGTTTTGAGCGTAAGAATTAGATTTTTTCCCAACAATTTAAAATTTCTGTCAATTTCCCTCACCACGATCGAGCAAGAATTTAATCTTCTGAGTCCAGAGTCCAAAAATGTGCTTGAGCTGGGGCTGCAAGGAATAAATATTGAGATCAAAGTTTGTCTGGTCGACGACGACGACGACCAAGGAAAAACAGTTGGAGGTTAAGACTGGGCTTACCACAGGTAGCCCAGTAAATAGTATCAACTTTAACTTGAGTAACCACAAAGCCAAAACTATCGCCAGGTTCTTCGGCCTTCGAAGCACAAGATGACGAAACTGACTCAAATCCCAAGAAAAAAAACTGAAATTTAGTCTAAATACAAAATGCATATATGCGAGCAAGATGCTTCAGTAGATTTTAGTTCGTTATCTAGGAACACAGGGGAATTAACTGTTTTTCCAGGAATTTTCCTGGGCCCTGGAAGAAAATTTCAAAATTCCAGGAGTTTTCCAGGAATTTCAGGAGTAGTGCGAACCGACTATTATTAGACATCCTAAATTTTTGTAAGGGTCTCTCAACTTTCCTATAACGTGCTAAAACTCTTGATTTCTAGTTGCTCTGATTCCAATACTACATATTTAAACGCTGACACATAAACTTGTGAGTTACACAGTGAGCTTTCAAGAACTTTTTATTTCATCCGATTTCATTGTTTCAAATTGCATCTAATCTTTATCTCTTTTAACAAAAAAAATTATATTTACAATATCGTCATAATTAATTAGACTAGAGTAAGGGTTATTTTTGTATGAAACAATTTATATTTTTATAAGTATACTTGTAGATGCATAATGAAGGGAGGGCCACATTCTTTTAACAGATTTACTATTATTGGTATTAACATTATCATTATTATTCTAATTATCATTATTACTTTTCTTAATTCTAACGAGCTTTTGTATTGAATTTTATTGAACTTTTATTTTAATTGTTTTATTTTTTCTAAATACCCATAACGTTTGTAGATTTTATCAAAGATTGACGTAAACGTTTCTAGATGAATTTCGAAATAAAGTTACCATCATGTTTTTATGATTAATGTAAATATTTCTAAATGAATTCTGAAATAAAGAAATTATTGTTATTTTTTAAAAGTTATTATTATTATTATTTTTTTGTTATTATTTTTATAATTATTATTATTACATTACTTTTATTAAATTTTTGTTCAACTTTTATTGTAGTCTATTTAATCACTCACAAAGATTCTAGTTTTATAGTTAGTTAATGTAAATTTAATTAGATGAATTTCGAATTATTATTATTATTATTAATATTTTATCATTATCATTATAGTGAACACGCAATAACACGCGCAGGCTTTCAGATTGTGCCAACCATGCGACGCTTAACAACCTAAAAATAGGCTTGTTCCATGTGTTATTAGCTAATCCATTCATACTGACCAACTTACCATTTAGTTACAAACTAAATACCGTTTAAGTTACCTTGTAGTAAGAAAAATGAAATGCACTATACGTATCCCCTTTGGCCTAAAACAAAATTTAGCCTATGGATTTTTCAATTTGTAGGATCTTCTACACGTGTTTTTGAACAGAGATCCCAACCAGAAAATGTAAACCAAAGCAAGGAATTCGATAGCACTTGGTCACCGAACAAGAAAAGAAGATTGGAAGCCAATAGTCTGGTAGTCACGCAGAATCAGGCTCTGTCAGAACCACTTGTTCCAACATTGTTACCACTCGGTGCCACAAGCAGCATTAACGTTAAACAAGAATTTAAGAGATTTACTAGCCATCAAATTGATCAAGGTAAAACAGATCGGACAAGAAACTATTTTCACTCAGAACAGAGATTTACTAGCCATCAAATTGATCAAGGTAAAACAGATCGGACAAGAAACTATTTTCACTCAGAACTGTGAAAGAGTTTCGTGCATTAATTTGGGAAAAAAGCAGTTTAATGTAAATAGTTGAAATATAATAAATAATCAACCAACTCAAAGTACGATCAAGGCTCTTCGTTCTCACACTCTGTTACATGTTAGTTAGGCTGCTCTGGTACCCATATATTTCTTTTTTAATCTTTATTTTGAAATTTAAAAAAAAACACTCACCAACTTTAAAGTTGACTAACAAGTTTACTGAGCAATATTATGCCAATCTAGCTCAAAAATTTCAGTACTCCTTGATAGAAGTAAGTGATCAAATGTTGTTTACCTTTCTTATTATTTTTCCTGCATTCTTTTGTATCATAAAACGCCAAACTTCTTCTCCCAAGTTTGCGGCAACAATATTGGCCTCGTCAAGTGAGTAATGAATACACGGTGGACAGCAGAATACAGGAGAATAATGAGGGTTGCAACGTGTGCCCAAGTCAAACAAATTACAAGGGTATTCTTCTTAGAATTAAAAAAATCTTTGTTGCTGCTAGAAATTGCTGGCATACGGCTCGAGCTTCTTGAAAGATCGAGCTCCAGTTTTCTATAATTGTACTAATGTCACGACCGTGGAACAGTTTTATTGAATTAAAATTTGCATTATAACTTGTTTTGCTACAGATACCAGGTCCTTGCCATCATCAAAGGAAAACTTACAAACCTCGAGCTCCAGACCGCTCCATGACTCGGTTACCCGACAAATTTCTTCAAGCTCAACTGTAAGTCTATCATCCGTAGGAAGCCCAACAAGCCCTCATACGTCATTGAGCGAATCAATCGAAGACGATGTAGATTTAAAGCACCTGAGTGGAGATGAGGAGTCTGGGTCTCAAAAAGTGACGACATATCGTTCTGTTGATGACGTCAGCATGTGGCAGTGTGGCCAGTGTCATAAAACATTCACCCAGCGAGTTCTGCTCCAAGTGCATGTTTGTCCAAATAAGCCAGTTAATCCTTATAAATGTGGTCACTGCGCTGAATCCTTTACAAATCCGTCGGAGTTACGAGGTCATGTGGCAAGGCACTCTGGAGAAAAACCATTCAAATGCGGTTTCTGTTCGCGCTCTTTTTCAGGCGCCACGACACTGAACAACCACATTCGCACTCATACAGGAGAAAAGCCATTTGGATGTGACAAATGCGGGAGGAGCTTTGCCCAGCCTACGCATCTAGCACGACATATGCGTGTACCAGGTGAATGTTGTCCAAATACTGACCTTAAAAACCTTGAACGAAGAAACGACTTGTCTGTTAACCCATAATGGGTTGTTAAACTTACAAAGCATTTTAACCAATGGTCGTCAATGAGCAATGAGGAAGACACAACCATTTACTACAAACAAGTTATTTAAGAGGTCAAGATGGTCACTCTACTGAAATCACTGACCGGGTAAACGTTCACGAGAGACTACAGTTCATTGGTATCGGTTTTCCTGTATTTGCAGCAAAATATATCGCATAAAAATATCAACGAAATCAAAATGTCGAAATCCTTGCTTTAACTGCCAGTATACTAGAACAATAACGCATGCTCGGTGTTTGAACGGAATTGCTTGGTCTGGCTGAACCCTTTTTCATTGACACTAACATCAACTTAAATAAATTGTCTGTGAGTATATCAGCATGAGTTCATAACTGCCCCAAATTTGTTGAGTTTTTGTTCATAAAAACCATAAAAGACAAAATGTACTCCACATAGTTTAGCAAAAACAATTATGCTTTCGTGTTTACTTATATGGCTGCGGAAGTTAAAATGTGTATAATGTAAAGTGCCTCACTCCCGATTGGTTTGAAAATACCTATAATTGCATTAATTACCAAAGGTTAGATAAGAGATCGATTAGAAATTCAATTGAAAACTCTGATTGCAATTCGTTTCGTTTTAGGGAACGAGTATCACATTGATTGACAGCAATGTACTGAGAACATGTCTTTTCATACAAATTTACCTTCAGATTTCATATCTGTTTGATCCACATGAGTAACACAGAGCTTCAAGTTTTAATTAAAACTCTATCTGTTAGTTCTGTGAAATACTATGAACTTTCAAATTAAACAAAAAACAAAATGTTAACGACTGTTGCCACTTTTTTGATACTGTAGACTTTAAAACCTATTACAGAGGTCAATGAATCACTAAACATATTTTCTTGTTTGTCTGTGTTCCGGTGTTGCGACGAACCGAATTATGAAGAGAAAACTAAAGTTAACCAACTTTTAACTTATCCCAGCAATTTTTCTACAGGGCATAGTTTTACATGATATGGAATATTGCTGTGTTTAAGAGTTTTGTAGAATACTGGTTTAGATAATAAGTTCCATACAGTAAATTTATCTTTCTAAAGTACGAGAACGCATTTCTATCATGCTGCAGTAAAAGCTGTCCTTGTGCTTATGATGAAGAGGAAGTAATTTGTTTGCAAATATTTTTATTTCACTCTTGAATCTTACTGCTTGAAACCTCAACTATTTTTTCCTTTATTTTTATATTTGCTTTCTTTTTTGTAAAATAAGAATCTATTGAAAATGTTACACTAAATATGTTCCTAGGAAAAGGGGGTTTAAAATGAAAATTCTAGCCTAACAGGTTCTTACTTTATGTCTTACAAACGCGGATTTTTTTTATACTATCACTTTGAAGAAATGTTTAACCCTGCCCACAAATATTTTGTTCAACATGTGGTTTATTTGTTAAAATTGAATTTATAATTCACTGTTTTATAGTTATTCGAATAATACAAATTTTAGCCTAAAACTGTGAGTGAACGTGATGAGCGGAATTTGTTCAAAACGTAAATAATTGATTATCTCTGCCTCATGCCTCATGCACGCTACGTCATACGTCTCCTGCTACGTCAGCAGTACACATTTCAAGAGTAAAAATGTAACAGGAACAGCGAAAAACTGTTTTGTTATGTTTAAAGTTATTATTATTACTAAAGACTACTACTTTTCATAAAAAAATTTCAAAATATAGGGAGTTTAACATGTCCTCCTAGGTATACAGAGGCGTTCATGATGAATACGTTTTAACAAAACATTCGGACCAAGGGCATAAGCTGACAAAATTCCGTGGTACAGACTTAAAGGCCATCAATGTTTAGCTGCTTAGAAGCTCTAGATTCTACTTCTAAGATACAGGTGTTTAAAGTGTAAGACTATATTTGCGTGAGATGTTTTAAAAATGGCCGGCCCGACTCATGCACCTGTGTATATATATTTACTTACATCTTAGACTTTGGGCTTTAGAGCCTCGAAATATTTCCTTGTGAACAAAGGCGAGTATACAAGACCATTCGAACCATTTAGGGACCAGGCATTATTTATCGCCTAGGGGGGGGAGGGGGGGGAGGGTCGGAGGATTTGGGGCTAAACACGGTAAATTTAACTGATCCCCCTTTAAGTGTTACTTCATTGAAATGATCCCCCCTCGTAACTATTGCCTTCGGCAAGGTAACAAAACCAATTAACTCGAAGAAAAACTTACTTTTGACGATAACTTGGTGCGGTAGCAACAA
>JAOBRD020922608.1:0-12441 GCA_027575215.2 Hydrozoanthus sils | reverse complement strand
TATAGATTTTGTAACGTTGAAGTGTACGTATTTTTTCGGGTTCCGATTGGCAAAAATATTTAAGTATCAAAGTCTATTAGATATGTGTTTCGTTTTTACTTTTTTGAAGAGATGACAACGTTTTTTACAAACTTAAAACTAGAATGATTTTCATTTTTGAGTGCAACTTTGCAATTAAGTGATTCGTATGATATAATATTACCCTTTATAATAGAATATAAAATTTCGAGATTTGCAAACGGTCTTAGTTTCTGCGAGTGTAACTGTAAGTCTAGATTAAAAAACTACTCATTTCTCTTGTTCTGTCCAAGTGATATTTCTATAAAGTATACAGGGCTCAATCCATTTTGCATTTTAAATGTTTGACAGAGAAACGAACAGGGGGTAAATAATAGTTATAACTCGAAATCGTTACAGAATATTATATTAAATAAATATACTTCAAAATAAATGCAATTTTTCTTAACAACTTGGAAATACAACATTTTTTTAATACATTAACAAAAAACGTTGACATCTCTTGCTATAAAACTGCCTCAAAGGTTTTTGCTGTGGATGAATATAAAACCACTACATCCTTAAGAAAAATGTTTAGTTTTTTAGTTTATGACCCAGAAAGACCTTTTTCCATTTTTTATACAAATATTTACAAATGGTCCTTCCAATTTTTGATTGCAAAGAATGAAAACATTGCAGTTACTGACACTCTCGGTTTATAAAGCAACCTTTGAAAAACTAGCCCAAGAGAAAAATTAGCTACACTCCTCTGCAAAATTGAATGTTCAAAATAGAAGTCCTTGAATAAAAAACTAATTTACTGTACTAGGACAGTTTCTCCCTAAAATATTATATCTTAGGCACCTGTTTTAGAGTATTGTATATAAATAATGCTTAGCATTTGCAATGATAAATGCAGTTTTAAAAATAATACTTATGCAGCCGAAGCTGCTACTAATTTTGTCTCGTTGTGTTGAGACAATTTTGGTGCAACTGTTTCCATATTGGCTACTTTTTGTGTATGGTTGGTAGTAATGGCAACTGGTGTCGATGGAGCTGGTGGCACAAAAGGCTCAGCTGGTTCAAGTGTGTTTGGGGTAAATGGACCATAGTCATAGTACTGATCATCAGATTCCACATCATCCATCACTGACAGCAAAACTCTTGAGCGCACTGCAAGCAAACAAACATTACTCACTTTAAATCAACAATGGTGGATATAACAGTTCTAAAATACAATTTATAGAGCATACTGTTATAAACAAAACCAAGGTCACAAACAATAATATGCATGTAATTAAAACAAAGAAAGTAATTAAAAGACTTGAAATTCAAACTAAAAGGATCCCTAATGACTGATCATGAGTGGAGTAACAAAACAAAGAAAGAAACATAGCTAGTACCCATGCCTTCCCTGACTATGATCTGGCAAATATCCTTTAATTTAAGCATTAATTTTTTCCTCTGCGCTCGGATATTTAGCAATGAAATCAAAGAGGTCCTTTCCTTTTAGATGTTAACATTTTCTTGGTTTCAGATCATTCTTTTTTCAGTCCAGACTAACGTATCATAATAATGACGTTTGACTTGTAAACTCTGGTTGAACCTCACCAGTAGCAATCTGAATGTAAAGAAACTACAAGACATTTTAACACTAATTTAGTACTAATCATTTACCTGATGGCGTACTATAATCAACTGCATTTTTCTCACTAGCTACAGAAATTCCAACACTGGAAAAGATGCCTGCATTGCTCGGAAGGGGTGACCAACTGCCTAGAAATACTGCAAAACACATTACAACAACCTGCAAAACAAAACAAAACAAAAAAATAATGTTATCCAAACAATTGACACCAAAATATGCCTTTTGCAATTGCATGATATTCTTAGATTCTGAATGTTTTTGTACTATATCTTCGTATTCTGAGTTTGAGTATATCTGATCAAATACACTATATATTATATGCCCATGTTTTACTTTTTGAATTAATACTTGATTATAATGTATGGTGCCAACAGCAATTAGAACGCATTGCAGCTATCTCATATTTCCTGCTACACAGGTACAATTATCTTTTCTAATTATTTCTGGTTAATGTACTACTTCCTTTAAGTCAAATTTAAATGTTTTGAGTCAACAAACTGACACTAACAAATTAAAATCTTACCATAAGGCAGGTGCCTGTTTGGGTTGATCTGGCACTGCTTGGTCGAGGAATCTTTGAGCTCAGAAGCCCTTGCAGTTTTTGAAGCTGACTAATTAATGATCTAAGGAAAAACAATGTTGAAAATAATTAGCAGCAATTCTTTGAAAAGCTTCACATAATTCTTATAATGGGCAATATTCCAAAACTAATTTCAGTTGTAACACAGACAGTTTAGGAGTACACTCTTCACTTTGAAAAAAATATAAATCATATCAGATAAAACAATTTTGAAAAAGTTAGGAGTGATTCTCTTAACTTTTTTAAGCCTTAAGGGGTAATTAATATTCCAAAACTGAGTTCAGCTGCAACACAAAAAAGGTATGGAATATTGTATTATTTCATAAATGTTGAACAGGGGAAAAAAATGGTAAAAAAATTAACAGTAATTCTTTGTAAAACTTATCTAATCATTTTGTTAGGAGCAATGTTCCAAAATGAGTTCAGCTGTAACATAGGTTTTGGAAAATTGTTCTGTAATGAGATTAAATAAATAATAAATCAAAGACAAACTATCTGCATCTGGTATGACTTTTAGGTCAGTATTGCACACAAATAAGCTACTCAAAATTATACATGTATATACAGGATGAATGAAACAGCCAGCCGTAAAATTAATATCAAAGTTATAACTAACTAATTCTATGATTCTTGAAAAACTAATCTAACATGCTACTGACATTAGCTGTCAATTTGACTAGCACCAGCATTCAACTTACCGATTTGCATTCTCTAATGTGTCTACTTTCTTTCGTAATTCTAAATTCTCATTTGCACATGAATCAACTCTGGAAGGAAGTAAAAATTGAGCAAAGAAAATTAGGCTTTTAATAACAATGACACATGTATACTTTATAAAAGTTCCTAAGCACTTCTTAGCGTGCTTTGTGAAAATTTAAGAGTGCATATACTGTATATATTGCTCTTTAATCTGTAACTATGCTTTGTATTCAGGCTATCAAGCCAACAGAAAATGGTTAGTGTTTTTGTCGGACTACTGAAAAAGTCCCAAACAAGTTTTATTTCCTCATAGTTAATTTCTTTTCTGTAAGAAAATTTTGATGACAATGTACATAATATTATCATGACTAAAAATTAACTTGGTCAAAGTCAGAATTACACTTAAGTTCATCATACTGTCTTTTTCTTTCCATAGTGAGTACTTAGTATTTAAAATAAGTTCACTTTTAATAATGGTGGACAGGAAATAAATCTATAACAATAATTGTAGAGCTGCTATATTGCTGTGCAAAAATTGAAGCGTTAAAGGCTGAACTTTTGAAGCTGTAGATCAACTCCTCAAAAAATCTGATATAAATATCAAGAAACAGCCCTGTAAACATTAATACAAATTATGAATGCTTATTTAGTTTACACTTACCTTTTTTCTAAAGTTTCCATATATTCTTTCTTTTTTCTCCTACTCTCTTGTGCTGATATCTAGGAAGAAATACAAACTTGTGTTTTAATTTACAAGCAATGAAAAACTATGGATTGGTTTTGAAACTAACCAGGGGTAATCTTCTAGCTAAGTAGTGACAGAGATATTTATAGATATCATTTGAAACAAATGCTGTATAATCATTATTAAACTTCAACTGCAAAAAATAAAAATGATTCCAAAAACTCCTTACCTTGTTTTTGATTTTTCGCCTAACTTTTTTTAGTGCCCTTTCCTCAGTCTAAATGACAAAATTAATAAATATTATTTTTTCTATACAATTAAAGCCAAAAAGAAAAACTAAAGAAAATGAAATGATGGTAACCTTGCAAATCAATTTTTTTATATAGGATTATGCAACTAAACTTGTCAACACTTAAGTCACTGAAACAGGAATATGCTACAGTTCTTAATTATATAATTTCTACAGGCACAATTCAAGAGCCTAGCTAGTCCAAAATCAGCATAATTATTAAGTGTCTTTGTATGAAAGGCTGAATTTTCCAAAGGATTCTGGAGAGATGAATGGGATAATGTTGGGAGAATTGAGAACCGTTTTTGCACTAGATTCTTCAATTTTAAACCCTTTCAACCCCATAAAGACCTAATGACATACATTGCTAAATTCTCAGGGGCATTTACAACTCGTTGATATTTTAAGGAGACTTTTACTTTGTTTGATCAACTTCCAATTTTTTATTACCAAAATTTAATATCTAATGTTGTTGAGTTATGTTTACTTATTATAGGAGAAAGGGTTAATGTCAGAAGAACTGTAAATTTGAATTCACAGTTATTTTAATTTAAACTTTTACAACAGCAACCTACAGTAAACTTGTTAATATGCTTACCTTTGTTAGAGGAAGACTGGTTGGAACAGGAAGTCCTTCAGCAATAAGTGTTCTTTTTTCCTCCTCTGTTAAGTAAAATGGTTGTTTTTCTGGAACCTTAGAAATGCAGGATCATTATATCAGTGTCAAAACCAGCTGAACTATAAAAATGACACACAAATAAAAAAAGGCAGACTGGTAGCAGTAAAATAAAAAAAGTGTCTAGCAACAATATAAACAAGATTTGTGATTCAGTTCTTGTGCATTATTCGGACATCAACTAACTGTGTTCATATACAAGTTTAAAAATTAATGTTCAGACCTGTTGCCTGAGCTTACTGAATGAACAAACAAACCAGGAGAGAGAATCTATTGAGTTTAGGCCCTAGATGAACAAAAATTATATATAAAGTTGGTTTATTGAAAATTTACTTACTAGTAACTGAAGTAATTTTATATTAAAGAACTGAATTAAAGATATAAAAATTTAATGTTATGGTTACCTGACCACATGGAGGTGTTATTTCACCAGTACTTGATCCTGAGAGACACTCGTTTTCCCCTTCAATACTATGCGTTGGGGTTGTGGGTGTCGAGCAGGTAGGGGAATGTGCTGCTGAGTCATAACCTTAGAAGAACACAGTTGAGAAGAATTAAACAGATGTACTAAAAACTATACTACAGTAACTGATGATCAATATATTTACAAGGTAATATTTTTGCCTTTTTATAAACATTTATAAAGAAAAGAAAAAAAATAAGACACTAAATATTTACTCACTATCAAACATGACAGTCAAAACTGCCAAATGAATCATTCAGCATTCCCTGTTTTGAAAAGCATTCTGGATTCTCTTTGATGTGATACTTACAAAGTTAATAAGCAAGCTAAAATTTCTATCCTTTTGTCAGAATATTAGTTGCAAATAAGAAATCACTGTTAATATTGATAACAAGTCCAAAGAGTGTGTATTAAGCAGTTCTGCTCAAGGTGGCAGTGAATGGAAACATAAAATGTTCACTGCTGGTGGCTTTTTTAAATCACATTGTTACCACTGATCTCTACCCTTGACAACAGACATGCTTTGAATGGCTGCTGTTCTTGAAGCTGGGGCACCCAAAAACTTTACTTCATATCATTAATATTTTGCTCGACCCTTTCACTCCTAGGATAATGAGTGAGAAAAATCTTTGAACTTAAATAAACATTCATTTTTTGAAAAAAAATGGGAAAAACTTGCAACCAATCTAAGAATAATTTTTTGGTGATGTAAACGTAAGGATAATTTATATGTGGATAAAATCTGTATGAGTGCAATAGCTCCTGTTTTAGATTTTAAAATTTCAATAATTTTTACTGAAACGTTCACTGAGCACTAGAAAGAGTAATTATTAATATTGATTTAAAAAATTCTGGGTATTCACCAATTATTACATACTACACTGAGGGTTACATGTATGTCAAACATCAAGTGCAATAGGATTAGGCTAAATCTAAGCTAATACTGAATGCACTTATAAAATTAATGAAAGTAATCAAAACTTTATCTAAATGGATGAACTACTCCACCATAAATAACTTAAATTTACAAATTACATCAAGTAAATTATATCAGTAATTATAATTTATTTTAGACTTCATCAGAAAGTTGATTTAACTTTAACTCTACAAACAACTTTCTTTATAGGAATTATAAGAAATAATTTTGTCTTGTAAAACCAAGATAGTTTAGTCACTGACAAAAAAATATTTAAAATCTACATCAAACTATCATTTAATTTTATTATAAATAAAATTTTCAATTCTTAAGATTAGAAAAACTCTCGAAACCTTTATCACATTGATTTTCATTTAACTTATTCAACTTACAACTGTATTATTTCATATGTATAGCATTAATTCAAAAACCACGAGGATGGCTTACTGTATTGCCTATATGTTCTTAGAGTTGCATACTCTGATTGCACAGGCAGCCCAGGATAATAGAACCCATCACCTGCTGGAGGATTGGAGACCACAAATAAGAAGGGGGAGATTGTGCAAAAAGCACTCAGTAAATTAATTTAGAAATAATTTTATGTAAATGTTTAGATCGAGTTAAATAGGACAAATACTGGCCTTGTATTTTACTAGCTATTATATTATCTACTTTAAACTTTAACAATATTCCATTTACACATGATCCAGACTTTTTTTGGTAATAACTAACTGTAATTCAAAGGACTGGTGTATTTTTTCAGTCAAGATTGGCTTTTCATTAGCTCTAGATACTGTATTTCATATCAATCTACAATAATTGTATATTGAAAACCTGAAAATTTAAAAGCTCCTAATCAAAATCAAAATGGAACTTCTTCTAGAATATAATAAAAGCAACTGGAAAAGCTCTTTCTTGAGTGTTCATTTAAGAATTTATTTCAAGGTAGAGTCAATAGTATAAATATCTGAACATTTAGATATGAAAAATGGTCCACTTAGAACTACACATTTTGAAATAATGAACACTTGCTTACTGTAGTACACTGTAGCCTTTCAAAGCAAACAAAACTATAGCTATATACAAGTTTTTTTAACTGTTGGTTTTAACATTTTACCATTCTTTCTCTAAGCTGGATTAGGTTTTGACAAAGCAAAGGTTTTTGAATAAAACTGTTGGTCTATATAGCTACAACCAGATGCACATGATCAACTTCAGCTCAAAACAAAAAATTAGATGATTAAGAAATATTTAAATCTAATTCTATTAAAAGTTGTACTGTCTTTTAATTCCTTATTCAATAAAGTTCTAGAGATCTATATTTTCATTACTCCAATTTTGACTGAATCACTTGTAAACGGAGCTCACTGGTATTCAAGTTAATGTAAATTTAGCTGAAATAATACAGATTTAAGAATCAATAGACTATAAAATATTGATTTAGAAAAGACTTGAGATGCTAGACTGTGAAACTTTGTTTATAAAACAGTTAAGTGGAGTAACCTGCTGCAAGCAAGGATGAAACTATTCATTTTTAACAAATTTCAGTACATGTATAATTATGTAATGTAATTATTACACTTTACAGTATAACAAAACTTTACTTTTCTTTTGGCCACACATTTTTTTAAATTAATTTAAATCATTACTTTAAACATCTCAGTTTCATTAGTTAGAATTTAAGAAACTGACAGACAACTAAAAGAACTTTCTGTTATCAAGGGTTTTCAAGACAGCCTTTAATTAAAATCTTAAACTGATCAGTTAAAGAAACATTTTAAAGTACAAAATAATGTTTTGTTAAATCATTGGGTTTTTTTTCAGCATAGAATATTTTGAAAAAAAACTGAGTTCGGTGCTAGCGGTGGAAGCGAAACAATTTTAACATGAATGACTGGGACTTTAAAAATTCCAAAAAAATCAAATATATTACTTACAGTTATAATATTGCCCAAATAAAATAAATTGTTGAAGTGAAAAGTAGAATTATCCTAAATTGTTTAAAGAGAAGAAACCAGAGAGAATTTGCCAACAATTTACCAAGAGTTGTTCGCAAGGAATAATTTTGGACGTACATGTTTGCCTTTAGGGTTGTGCAAATAGCATTAAAAATAGAGTGCCCTTTTAAAAAGACTCCCTTCAATATAAAGCGACTGCCACAAGCCTGTGGATATGAATTTAAAGCCCTCAATGCGTGACACCAGCACACCTGCCCAAAAACGACAAGCGGATTCTTACAAACGACAATGCTTAAAAAATTTTAAATTGCTAAACAATCTCAAAACTGTGCTCGTGAGAACTCAACATTCACTAAAATCAGAATTGCAAAATTGAGCAATATTAGAATTGCAAAGTTAACGCAAGATTATAATTTTATCAAAAATGTCATATTTATGTACATCTTGAGACTGCAAAATCTCAGAAGTCTGACAAAACAGAGTTTTCTCACAACTCAATGTTTCCATGACAAAGGAACCTCGCAAAGATACGTAATTATAATTTTACAAAAGAATTAATTTTTTTTCTATGAAAAATCTGGCACAAAAAATTGCCAAATAATGAAATATTGGGACTTGATTGAGATATATTCAATTTCAATTCAGACAAAATAGGAACCGGGTGATTCTTGCAACTATGGGTGTATTTAGAAGTACTCAACTAAAAGACCTTTATAAAGTAAGGATGACATCTTTCTTCGCCAAACACGAATATGATACATAAATTTTTTTTTACAAACAAAACTGAACTGCAAGTGTGGCTGATATAGAATCCGTCTGTCAAGATATGATGCTTGTACCTTTTTATTAACGCCTCTTTCACTTTGCTCAACGAGAAAATTCTGAATTCAGAAATGTAAGAAATCATAGTTCTGAAACAGGAACCTCTATATTTTTTAGTCGCAGTGATAGAATTTCCGGTCAAACGGTCCACTTAAACACCGAGTTGTGTTTAAAACCACACTCCGGTGTTGGAATAAATCGCGACATGCAATTGGTTTGGTAACAAAATAAAATTTTAATGTCCCATGGTTTCAAATTTGTTTGTACCGGTAAACAACAATTCAATGGAGTCTCAAATACAAAGTAAGAAAACTGGCTAAATAAAGTCATGTGCGTGCCTTTTGACTAAGTGTGAAAAACTCACGAGTTTCACAACAATTTACCTGATTCGGAGTCTTGTCTTTCGGAATCTTGGTCAGAACTTGTAGAGTGAAGTTCTAATCTCCTGTCATGTTCTACTGAGTCCATGTGACTGCCAAGTTTTTGCGACTTTACACAGTTTTTACTGTCATATTGTGAACAAACGGAATTCGGGCAGAAAGGATCGCTGTCTCCTGGGTTTGTCTCGCTTTCTGGGGTCAAAGGTTTGTGTTCGAAGTCTGGTGACCTAGGCTTTGAAGGAGTTGAGCAATATAAAGACTCGTTAGAACATTCCTCGGGGAAACCGGTCATAGAATCGACGTTCAAGCCATTAATTCCAAGCCCGTGTGATTTTGAAAGGGGATGATAATGCAGCGAGTTTGAAGTATATTCGGGAAGGCCTGAACTATAGTCAAGCTGCTCTGCACAAGATGGAACTGAAGTGGGATCATCAAAGAAGTTCGACAACCAGTCCACGGGCATTTCTTCGTCGTTACAATGATGCTAGAACATTTTTAAAGATAGTTTAGATTCATTTGTTCCTGTTTTTAAAATGAAAATCTGTGCCAGATAATTTTACACACATTTAACAGTTTAAATCACACAAGATTATGTCTCACCATTGATGAATGAAAACTATCGTTGAAGTCTTCACCAAGTCCCATCATCCCGTCAAAAATTACAGGATCTGAGGAATACATATCGTCAAGACCCGGTTCTCTTTTCACGAGACTCAGATCAACAGCAGAATTTTCCATGGCGGGGAAGGGGTATTGGAAGAAATTTATCTCAGGGAAACTCTCTGCCGCACAAGAGAACCAAACAAATTTTGTTACGAGGAGTATCGCCTTTTGTTCTCGGGCTTTGAAAATGACTAGTAATTCAAAGACAAATAATTACTACCGATAAACCAATCACAAACTGTAATGCTAACAAAGAACTCCGTATTTGGAGCTCTGTGCATAGCTGATGTGAACTTGGCCGCTAAATTATACGCTCTTGAAATAAATTTACATATGAATTTCGTGTTTCGCAGGTGATTCCTCGGTTCGACTGGTATGTGTAAAGTCACATTGTGGGCGTCTAAAATTTCATTGGTTGAGTCTAGTAAATATTCAATCATTTAACAATCGCTCTTTGAGTGGGCTGCAGACAAAAACATTGTTACTATGCACGGTGTGTAACTTAGAGATATCGCATTAATTTCAGTCTCAAAAAAAGAAATAAAGCTTCATTGATTTCTCTGCCCCCCGTAGAATTGAAAAACTGCTGTCACTTCTAACAGTCACGATTGCGTAAACTTTTTGAACCGCGGTCGTGGTAAATACTGGCATCCGCTTTTTGCTTGAGTTGTCAGAGCCAAAATACGTGGGAAAGCAAAGTTGTTTGTCTGCTCGTACAAACGGAACCACAAATAAAATGACTGTTAAGCATTCTAAAAAATTTTTTTAAAACCAATATTTTCCTAGGCGACGTCCGTTAACCGAGAGAATGAACCCACTTAGTTTCTCTTTTGACAAATAAACCCAAGTTGATTTATAACGATTTTTAACTGATTTATACAAAGAATTATTCTTAAACGTGATATAAAAATAATTAAATCGTTCGCAACCTCTGCTGAGGATTGGAGATCAAACGAAAACGACAAGGTGAATTAGAACTTGTTAAATCGCGATATATTAAAAGAGCCAATATCCATTCTATCTCAGTTAAAATGCGAACAAAGGTCGAATGCGACAAGCCGTTTAAGATTCAGACATGCTGAATTTGCTAAGTCCAGCTGAATCGCCTAATCAACAGTCGATTTAAGTCATGTTAGCTTAGTCTGATTTTAATTGTAAAGCAGAACAAAAAAAACTTTTGAAACTACAGGCTTTGAATTGCGAAAATAATTAGCGTGTTTCGAGAAAATTGAAATTCAGTTTGCGTCACTGAACTGGACCGGAATGCGTGAGCGATGACGCCGCTGATGTATACTCGTCTAATAGCCAATGCAATAGATCTACAAAACGACTTATCTAGCTTTTGTAATAATATTTTTTTGGCCGTATATATATTTCCTTATATTATATAAACTGCAACAAAACGCGAATTCTTTAGTTACGGTATAATTTAACGCGCGGATGCTTCAGTGATGTTTTTACGAGGCTAAGAACAGTTGAGCCTTTACTTCAGTGACAAAAGCATTTTCTGCTGAAAGACATCTTTATGTTTCTAAAAAGAAAAAATGTAACATAGAAAATAAACTGATCATTTGCTTAAAATTACAAAAGAAATGGAAAAAAAGTTAAGAAGTACAAATTTACTGATAAAAATTCAACTTCTTCAAGTCAGTCGGCTCTAGCTCTGACACATGAGTTCATATCTCCATGAATGCTAAAGCTCTACAATTACAACTGGATTCCGTGAAGGATTTTATTTTTTTGATGTTTTGTTAGTCGAATAACGTAACAACCTGCCACAGTGACGCTTATAAACCATCAAAATCTGTGGCGAGATATCACTGCCTAAAATGCAAAAGTCAATGGCCAATGTTTAAACTTGCGGCTACCCAAGCGAAAATATCGACGCTATTGATGTCATAAAATATAAGAGTTCGCACTAGGAATTACCAAATTAAAAACAATTTTAAATAATTAAGGTCCCAAAGTTAAAACATCAGAAAAGGGAATAAGGCAGAAATAATTGAACTCTGCACAATAAAAGAATAAAAGAGGCCCCAGTATCAAGTACACTTTTCACCGCCTTCCCCCACCCCTCTCCCCCCGGGTCGAGCTTACCCTTGTCAGCGATCTGTTAAAAGATCGTAGACATCAGTATTATAGACCTATTAACTTACTAACTTACAAAATTTTTGTGCTTTAAAGATATAGTATCGAAATATTGGGTTTCCAGAAAATCGATGAATATGAATTAATTGACTAATTCTTTCAAAACATTCATAGCATGCGTGACTGGCATTTGAAAGTGAATTTAAAATTAAGATGTTACTGATAAATGGATGGATCCTACATTTAAACCGCGCTCTTCAATTTTTTTTTTGGCTATTCATTTTTAAAAAAAAAAAAAGAAAGAAAAAGAAAGAGCAATCTCAAGTGAAGTTTAAGAACCTCTTTTATAGCTTCCCTGAACAGGAAAGGTTTTACTCAAGCTCGGAATCTCTTAACATGCACCTAACAAGTGTTTCTAAAACAAAGATAAAAATAAAACCTTTCTGCATGTATCGTGGGGAAGAGGAACATTTATAAGGGTTTTCTGATAGCGTCATAAACTGACAATCGAATGTTAGAGAACTTTGCCTTAGATTTGTTGAGGCAATCGTTATGATTAATCAAATTTCTTCTCTAT
>JAOBRD020922503.1:0-12442 GCA_027575215.2 Hydrozoanthus sils | reverse complement strand
AAAATATCATTTCTATAACACTAAAGCAAAATTTCCTATAACTAAAAACGAAGCTGCTGACTCAACAAAATGTCATGATGTTTTGTTTATGAAAGTCAACAAATACAAAATTTTTTTTTACATTTGTGTGTAAACTCAAAGAATACCTGAAAACACAATACACAGAAACTTAACCTAAACCAAGAAAAAATGCACTTCTCTCCCTACCCCAACAACTCCCTCCCCCCTAGTTTATGATAAGACCCCATTGGATAAAAACTTTTAGCACAGTTTTGTAGCTCTTACTCTTAAAGGCAGGTGTTTTGGATATAATATTGGCCTTCAAAGTGCTAAATGTAAAATGGTTAAAAGGAAAAACAAGTGTGGAGGTGGAAGTTGCAACATCCCCTCCCCTCGAGAGTTTCAACTACTATTTATTTGTTATTCATTCTGTATTGTCAAGTTACAAAGATAGAACCTCGGTAAAGTTTCTTTTTCTAGCACTTGAATGAGAAGGTTAGCGATCTACGCCTCCAGTGCTTTCGCTTCTATATTTTCCAGCTCCGTTTGTTTTCCATTCCCCTCCAGAAATCTTTTTGAAAAGATTCTTCCAAATATAGTGTTACTTCCATGTACATAGTTGTATGTGTATTTGTCAATAGAACACTCGAAAGCGGTAAATCTTTATTTTAGTTGTTGCTCAATTTCGCGGCAGCCACATATTATCTCGAATACTGAGTGAAAACCGGAGGTGGCGTCAGTTTTTCGAACGTTACTGACTGGTTATATTTTCACATGTGAAACCAGCTACACGAAGTTCTTATTGGTTGTACAGTTATTTTCACATGTGAAATATAGTGTATTGACTTCAACAAACAAGCTTTATGAAATGAAACTCTTGTGTTACATATAATAAAAGAATGAAGAATTAACAAAACAGTTTGGTTGGAATGAAGTAAAGGTAGGAGTTATGTCAATCAAACCAATGACATTCAATTAATTGAGCTCTGACATCAAAGAAAGCACTACTTACTCTTCATTTACCAAAAAACTTAAGTTCGATTTCATTTCAAAGTATTACTCAAGTCTAGTTACTGATATCTGCACATCTTGTCACGTCCTTTCTTACTCTCTTCAATGTATCAAATGACTACATGGGAAGATGATTGAACTCTTCAATAAGCCTAACCGCTTCCTGTCAATCATCCTTGCCGTTTCGTTTCATTTCTAACTATAGTAACATACACAAAAAACTGTAAAAAATATACCAAATGGCAAATAAATTGATACTCGTGATACTTTAACGTTTTGGTAAAGGCGGAGAAATTTAACCACTCCATGCATCATGCACATTCCAATTCCAATTCCATAATCACTCCTCACAATCTGTTACAATCCAAGTGTACCGGAAACGCTTGTTTATTAAAAAATCTATTACATATTTTTAGCCTTATATCTTTAATAACACCTAATTCACAAAGTAGAAATGGTTGAATCTATAGGTAGTTCAGCTGAAACGGAATATTGAATACTGAATATCGTGGTCAAAAACAGAGCAATATTGAGTATTTGCCTGAAAAATATTCTGAATACAGAATATTTCAATAGACTGATTAAGAATTAAAAAGAATAAGAAATATTCAGAAAAATAACTAATAGTACGGAATGGGAATGTTTACCTCGCTAGAGCAGAATGTTTACCCTGAAAACATTCAGCTTCTATACCCCAAAGCTAAAAAGTGGTTAATAAACATTAGGCGCTGTCAGAGCACATGTGACATTGGCTTGTGTATTGGGCACACTCCAAATTAATCACTTCGCTAGAGCGTTAAAAAAGTGTCTGTGATAAATCGGTCTTAGACCAAATTGGGCCAAGAACACGCTCCACCAGGTATATCATCCTAGTTAATTTGCCGTTATAGTAACTAGTCTACCACGTGGTTGTCCGACAGTGAATACAACGCGAGCGAAAAGGATCGGTAATACTCTTGGCGAGTCAGAGATCTGCTTTCTACAGGTTATCGCTCAGCAATAACATACTTGCATGTTCTTTTCTTATTCGTTTTTTTGCTTGGCTGTATTGTCCAAGTTCAAGAAGGATCATTCCAAGGTTTGATACAACTGATTGGTTTTCATCATAAATACTTTCCTCAATCTCAAATGCTCTCCAAGCATTTCTTTGCTTGGTCATATTGTCAGCTCTTGTAGATAGGATGGCGGCGGGGAGGGGGGGGGGAAGGTGGGATTTCCTCCATCGGCATTGTTCTTTCAAGGAATTTGTTGGCTTGGTAGTATTGTCCAAAATTTTGAAGGATCATTTTCAAAAGATTTGAAAGACTTGTAGCTAACGTTGGGTTGTTTTGATTATAAATCCTTTCCTCCATCTCAAATGTTTTCCAAACATTTCTTGGCTTGTTTGTATTGTCCTGGGTCTTCCAGGATCACCACACAAATGCTTTTTGTAGTAATTTAAGGTAATAACTAATACTGAGACAAAGACAAGACGACAGTGCTCGCTCGACACTCGTGTTACATTCGCTCGTGTGTAATCACTGTACATTTCTAAAGTCACATGATATATATAGTATCAAGTTGCTACATTCCTCCTTCATCCAGTTATGTCTTCAGGCTATGGAATGGAGTCGTATGGTGCGTCCTGAGAAGAACTGTTGTCGGTGTAAGTAACTGACATTTCGACGACCTGTGTGGAAGTCATATTCAGAGTCAAGTGAGGAAAAGTGCATCAGTTGAATACTGATATCGTCTGGCACGCGAATACTGATTTGTCGGTTAAGTTGAAATGTGACTGGTTGTGGGATCACAACCAACACCGACAACAGTCCTTCTCAGGGCTACACTAACCCCGGCGACCTAACCATACGATCTACTGTTACTCCTGGGTTCAAACCATTTACCGGTCATTAACTATCCTAGCGTTCAAATTTATGTGGCAAGTCAGCTTTTAAATTTTGTAAATGCTTAAATGGCTATAATTAGGTGTAACTTCAGTACTGTTCTAAGTTATTCTGTTTAACATTTTAATATATTTAACATAATATTCAGTCAATGTTCAGTGTTTCTTTTTTCCTAATAAGAGTAATTTTTTTCAACAAAACAACTTGAAATTTATATCCGATTCTTTCGAGGGTTGATTTCTTTGATGGTTGGAAACTACGTGGTTATGGTGTTACATGGTTTTGTTATGTTTCTGCTGTAGTGGTTGTTGTTGGCTGGGTGTTGTCAGCTGTATTTGTAGCCATTGTTGATACTACGATCCGTCTAGATTGCTTTTTTAGTCATTGTGTAGGCGTAAGTTTCGAAAGGTGTCTGTCCCTTTCGCTTATTATCACGCTTGACTAATACTGCGTTACCTAAGTACTGGAATTACTAATCTTTCTGTCTAGGTTTGATGTTTCCGTTTGGAAGTGATCCAGCTTAGTGCGTACTGTCCTATTCATGTGAAAATGAAACGTTGGTCGCTAGGTGTGGAGTTTGGCGTTACCCCTGTAACATGTCGTATTTGCTTCATGCAGGTCTTGACCGGTCTCAAGGGCGATGGATGCGGTCTTGTTGATCAGCTTGTTGAATCCTTCAACCTGGCCCTGGGCTTTCGGACGTCTGGGCGTAACTTTCTTGTCTGCAGAATTGAAAGGGGCTCCATTGTCTTATTGGACAATTAGTGGTACACCGTGCGTTACGAAGATTTTCTTCAACTTCATCTGGATAAGACATAGACAATGGTCTGTTACTGCTACCGCGTATTCTGTGTCTTTGAAAGGACAACAGAAGTCAATTTCAAAGGTGTCCCGTGGTCGATCAGGTAACTCGGTCATCTTGGCTGGTTCAGTGTGTGGTGTATTGGTGGCTATTTGACACTCAAAACAGTTGCGTACAATGGATTCAAATTCTGGTGCTCATTGTCGGAAACCAGTACCTTTGCCATTGAATCGCTTTCATCCTGCTCAGTCCCAAGTGTTCTTGCTTGTTGGCAATTTGAACTAATCTGTCGTAGAGCGCTTCATGATCAAGGGGAGGGGGGAAGGGATGATTCGTGATGATTCTCCAATCGGTCGATCCCTTTCCCTGGTAATGAGTGTCAGGAGAGATAGTCCGTCATACTGGTTTTTCCTTGGATGTGGATCATTTCGAAACGAGGTTCTGCATTTTCATGTGATACGCTCGATGCGTGGTGGTAGTTTGGCAGTTGGGTAATTTAATAGGGGTAGCAGAGGTTTGTGAGTCTGTTGCAAACTTGAGTTTTGGTGCCCCGAAGAGGTACATTCAAAGTCGGCTGGTAGTAAATTCAGCTGATGATGCCTCTCGTTCAATCTGAGAGTATCTCTTCTCAGTGTCTGTTAGGTTTCAGCTAACGTAATGGACATGTTGGAAGCCTTGCTTGGTTTTCTGAAATAAGCCACCGCCCCGGCCGTGTGGGCTTCCGTCGCACACGACTCTTGGTCTGGATGGTATGGAATGAGCACTGGTGCTGTGGTTATGACTTTTGTGAACTCTTCAAAGACTTGCTGGTGCGGAGTGGACCTTTCAAACATTGGCTCTGCTTTAATAAGTGTTCTCAGCGGTTCACAGGGTTGAGAAAACTTTTCATTGTACCTGGCTAGAAAGCTCTGATCTTGTCGGGGCTGGGTTTCAGGCCCTCGTCGGTAAATAAGTGCCCATGAAACTCGATGGATGTCTGGCAGAACTCCATTTTTCTTGTCGAAGTGTCAGGTTTGAATTTTAAGGGCGTCATAAGATTTTTGCCTGTTTTTTATTCTCGTCCTAGTTTCTCCCGCCGATCAATATGTCGTCCCGGTTGTTGAGTACTCTTGGAATTGCTGATATTATCTTGGCAGTTTCTGTGTTGAACAGATCTTGACGGTTGACTCCTCGGAATGCCATTCACTTGTATCAGTAGTTTTCTCATGGCGTTGAGAATGTTATAATTTTTCGTGATTTGTCGTCGAGGCAGAACAGGTGGTAACAATGATTCAAATTGAGTTTACTGAAGACCTTTGCAGTGTCTCAATTCAGTCAATCGTTACCTGTACATTTCGCGTGCGAAGAAATGATTTATTTAGTTTTCCCAGGTCTAGACTGACTCTGATATCCTTTGCGTTCGTGGGTTTTGGTTGCACTGCGATTGGTGAGCACCATGTGATGGCTTCTTGTCTGGTACTTTCTCCATAATATCCTTTGCTACAAAATCTTCGATTCTGCTCTTGAGAGGATCAGTGAGATGGTACGGAACTCTTCTCGGCTTTTGTACATGGCGTTTTTTCATAGGTAGTTTAATTTGAAACTCTTCTCCGTTTTGTGTAGCTCTATCGATTCCCTAAAACGGGTTTTTGTGTTGGTAGAGAATATTGTTCAGCTCTGTTGATCCTCTGTGGATGTATTTGACAGGTTTCTTTGGTTTTCGTAGACCGCCCGTTGGGTCTATTTTTAGCGTTCCAAGGTTCTACAAGACTTGGCCTTCTGGGCAGTGGGAAAGAGTCCATCGTTACCTTGTTCAGTGCAGACAATTTTATCTTCGAGGTCTGTAATTTGATCTCCGTTCGGTGTGTTTGCAGGTCGTAGAATTGTTTCTCGCTCATGAGTTTCAGGGCCGATGATGAAAATTGCACAGGCTTTCTTATCCCATAGCTTAGTTTTTGACGCGCAGGAAGTTGAGGAAACATTCATTGCTTGATTGAGAACTTTCCGAGTCGCTGTCGTTGTTGTTACGTGACACTTGGCGTATTTGCTGTCTTGGCGTTGTGAAATCGTTGCAGACTTCTTTCCCTGCGGTACTAAAACGGTTCTTCTTTCAATGCAGAACCGCTTGTTTCGTATAGTTTTTATCAAATGACCACGGATGGCGTCGTTCTCATCGGTGGAGTCACACCTCTTCGATGTCTTCCCCGCCGTAAATAATCAACCTGTCTTTCTTGAGTTCTGACAATGGGTCGTTAATCCTAAAGAATCGGAACTGTCTTTCAATTAGTTTCGTCCATGCATCCCACCTGCTAGCGGTTTTGGATGTTTCGCGATCGACGATAAATGGTTTGATATTCAGTTGTCGGTTTACAAACGTGAATGATCCGTTCCCTGCATTTTGAGCGGTGTTGCTGCCCGCTTGCAGTTCGGTATTTGGCATTTCTTTTACTCTTATTTCATTGTCTTATGGATCGTCGTCGCCAATGTGGCAATCTAAGGTACTAACACTAAGACAGCGACAAGACGACAGTTGTGCTAGCTCGATACTCATGTATCCGTTCATGTGTAATCACTGTACCTTTCTAAAGTTCTATGATATGTATAGTATCGATTACTACACTTTCCTGTTACACCAATGCTCTTTCCAAGCTTTTCTTGCTTAGTATTGTCAAAGGTCTTGAATGATCACTCCAGAATTTGAAAGACTTAAATAGAGCTCTATATTAGGTGGTTTGGGTCATAAATATTTTTCCCTATCTCCTACGGTCTCTCCAAAGGTTTTTCTTTGTCATATTGTCCAAGCTATTACAGGATCATTAGAAGGTTAGAGAGACTTGTAGCTGGGGGCAGGGGTTCCAAAGTGGCTGCTTTCCTCTATCAACATTGTTCTGTCCCGGAATTTCCTGGCTTGGTCGTATTGTCAAAAGTCTTTCAGGATCTTTCCAAGGCTCGATAAAGTTGCGGTTAACGTTTGTAAGTACTCATCATAAAAGCTTTCCTGCATCGTCAGCGTTCTCTACAAACCATTTCTTGCCTTGCTTGTATTGTCACAAGTACGGAAGGGTCATTCAAAGTTTAGATAGATTTTTTGATTTGAATGAACAATTTTCATACAACGAAATGCTCTCTTGAACATGTTCTCGGCTTTTTCGTAGTGTCCAAGG
The DNA here is from genome assembly GCA_027575215.2 of Hydrozoanthus sils. NCBI lineage: Eukaryota > Metazoa > Cnidaria > Anthozoa > Zoantharia > Hydrozoanthidae > Hydrozoanthus > Hydrozoanthus sils. The sequence goes on along the minus strand of JAOBRD020922503.1, from coordinate 5,603 downwards.
TCTTGATCGATGTTTGCAATGTTTGATAGAGTAATTGCTAAAGTCGGGTGTTTTTCATCATAAACGTCGCCAAAGCTATCTTAAATAATTCTTGGCTGGGTTGTGTTTTCCAGGGTCTTAAAGGACCATTAAAAGGTTTGAGACATTTTTTGCTAATGTTACGTGGTTTTCTTCCTAAAAGCTCTACTTCATTGCCAAAAACGTTTCCGAGAATTTCGTGGCTTTGTCGTCTTGTCAAAGTTCCTTCAGGATCATTCCATAGTTTGATAGACTTTGAGCTAATGCTGGATGATTTTCATCAAAAATGCTTTCCTGTATCTCTAATGCCCTCTCCAAGCATTTCTTGGCTTGATCAAAGTGTCCAAGGTCCTGAAGGATCCTTCCAAAATTTGATAGACTCATAGCTAACGTTGGATGTTTTTGATCATAAGTGCTTTCCTGTATCTCCAATGCTCTCTCCAAACATTTCTTGGCTTGTTTGTATTGTCCAAGGTCTTTCAGGATCATTCCAAGGTGTGATAGACTTTGAGCTAATTCTGGATGGTTTTCATCAAAAATGCTTTCCTGCATCTCCAATGCTCTCTCCAAGTATTTCTTGGCTTGATTGTATTGTCCAAGGTCCTGAAGGATCCTTCCAAAATTTGATAGACTGGTAGCTAACGTTGGATGTTTTTCACCATAAATGCTTTCCTGTATCTCCAATGCTCTCTCCAAGCATTTCTTGGCTTGATTGTATTGTCCAAGGTCTTTCAAAATCATTCCAAAGTTTGATAGCCTTCTAGCTAATGTTGGATGGTCTTCATCAAAAACGCTTTCCTGTATCGCCAGTGATTGCTCCAAGCATTTCTTGGCTTGGTCGTATTTCCCAAGGATTTGAAGGATCTTTCCCAGTTTTGCTAGACACGTAGCTAACGTTGGATGATTTTCAACATAAATTCTTTTCTGTATTTCCAATGCTCTCTCCAAGTATTTCTTGGCTTGCTTGTATTGTCCCAGGTCTTGAAGGATCGCTCCAAGGTTTGATAGACTTGTAGCTAACGTGGGATGTTCTTCGTCAAAAATGCTTTCTTGTATCTCCAATGCTCTCTCCGAGCATTTCTTGGCTTGGTCGTATTGTCCAAGGTCTTGAAGGATCTTTCCAAAAATCATTAGACATGTAGCTAACGTTGGATGTTTTTCGTCATAAATGCTTTCCTGTATCTCTAATGCTCTTTCCAGGCATTTCTTGGCTTGTTTGTATTGTCCAAGGTCTTAAAGGATCGTTCCAAAATTTGATAGAAGTGTTATTAACGTTGGATGTTTTTCGTCATAAATGCTTTCCTGTATCTCCAGTGCTCTCTCGAAGCATTTCTTGGCTTGGTTATATTGTCCAAGATCTTGAAGAATCATTCCAAAATTTGATAGACTTGTAGCTAACAACTGACGGTTTTCTTCATAAATACTTTCCTGTATTGTCAATGCACTTTCCAAGCATTTCCTGGCTTTGTTGTACTGTCCAAGGTCCTGAAGGATCATTCCAAGGTTGGATAAAGTTGTGGCTACTGTAGGATGATTTTCATCATAATTTCTTCGTTGTATCGCCAGTGCTCTTTCCAAGCATTTCCTGGCGTGGTCGTACTGTCCAAGGTTTTGAAGGATTACCCCAAGGTTTGATAGACTTATTGCTAACATTGGATGGTTTTTATCATAGATGCTTTCATCTATCGCCAATGTTCTCTCTAAGCAATTTTTTGCTTGATCGTATTGTCCAAGGTCGTGAAGGACCATTCCAAGATTTGATAGACTTGTGGCTAACAGTGAATGGAGATCATCACAGATGTTTTCCTGTATCGACAATGCTCTCTCAAAGCATTTTTTAGCTTCGTTATATTGTCCGAGGTCTTGAAGGATCAATCCAAGATTTGATAGTCGTGTGGCTAATGTTGGATGATTTGCGTCATAAATGTTTTGATCCATCAACAATGCTCTCTCAAAGCATTTTTTGGCTTTGTCATAATGTCCGAGGTCTCGTAGGATCATTCCAAGGTTTGATAGACTTGTTGCTAACGCTGGATAGTTTTCATCATAAGTACTTTCCAGTATCGCCAATGCTCTTTCCAAGCACTTCTTTGCTTGGTCGTACTGTCCAAGGTCTTGAACGATCATTCCAAGGTTCGATAAAGTTGTTGCTAACGTTGGATGGTTTTCATCATAATTGCTTTCCTGTATCGCCAATGCTCTTTCCAAACATTTTTTAGCTTGGTCGTACCGTCCAAGGCCCTGAAAGATCAATCCAAGGTTTGATAGACTTGTTGCTAACGTTGGATGGTTTTCATCATAAATACTTTCCTGTATAGCCAGTGCTTTCTCCATGTAATTCTTGGCTTCGTCGTACTGTCCAAGTTTTAGGAAGCTCATTCCAAGGTTCGATAGACTTGTGGCTAGTGTTGGATGGTTTTCTCCACGTTTTTGGTGTGTTAGATATTGCAAAAGCATGAAATATTGTTTAGACGAATGATATTTTCCTTGCTGCGAGCAAATCAAACCCATGGAATTTAAAGATTTTTCAACTTGTTTGAGAATCTCTTTTTGTGAAATAACATCGGCTTGTTCAAAATTACAGTTTAACTTCAGATGTTCCGCAAATCTTTCAAAGTGTTTTGCAATAAAAAATCTCTCCATTATTTCGGGTCCACTTGGTTTATTCCCATCGACAGTCAGAGTAGAAAAAGACATGATTGAGTGTAAAATTATATCCTGTTTTGGTGTATTTCCCTCATTATCGAATCGAGCAAGCAAATGACAGAATATTATTTGATGTATACAAAATAACATCGTTTTCGGAGCAAAGAATTAAAGACGAAGAAAGAATTTTACTTGCAATTAATTCATCTTCTTCGTCTGGTAGCCACGTTTTGACATATTGAACAACATGAGCCGAAGGTATAGGCTCAGGAGCCATAACAGAGAAAAATTGGAAAGCATATTTCATAACTTGGCATGTGTTTTCAGCATCTGTGACAGCCAACATTACAGCCTGACTCATTGTTAAAGAGTAGGTTTGGTTTGTTTCAAAAAATACTTTTTCGGTGTACTCTCTTTTTCCTTGGTGAAGCAGTCTTAAGTATTTTTCCCATGACGGATTCGAACGTCTTGACCTTTGCATGTAAAGTGCTGCACATGCTAGAGCCAACGGTGAGCTCAATTTCTCACAACCTGATTTACGGGTATTGGCTTTTATCGTATTATGGACTCCTCTCTCTACAAGGAAGGCGTTGGTGCAAGCACTTTATCAATATCTGTTTTATTGAATATGACATTTGCTCCTGAAATTCAGCCTTTTTGAAAAAAGGTGGTGGGAGGCGGCACATAATACCCCACCCCCCTAAATTGGGTTCCTAGGAAGTACCATTGTTTTGTTTTCCCTAAGTTACTGTTTTAATGTTTTTAATGCTTTTTTTAGTAGGAAATATTTATCCTTTTAATATGAAAGCAATAATACCTTCGATTTGTTCCTCTTCGTATATATGTATAATTTTTTCTGATTTTTAAATCTAAAAATATTTAAAAGATGACGTTCCTATGCCAAAACTATACAAACCTTGTTGAAATTTTGGGTTGAGCGTACTCACTGTTTTAGTTCATCACTGCAAAATAACCAAGGTTCCCCTTATTACACTTAAATTAACTGTAGTATATTTCCTCTTAAAGGGAAGTGTCGTGATTTTGGGTACTTAAAGTGCTAGTGACAACGTTTAATCATTCTTGATGAAATTTGGTGAAAATCCTTTAGAAAGTATTATTATTCAGATGCAGTACACTTTTTTGTATGGGAATGAAAATTTTTCTCAAAAACGGCGATCAAAAATCTCCAACTGAACTATGCTTATTAATTAGTGTGACGTCACACTCAGAACACACAACAAAGAGTAAATTGGCGTCGCAAGGAACATTCGTCTTCTGGAATAGAATATGATGGTTCAGAAAGGTTGCTGGTCAATTATGAAAGTTCGGTGGAAGAAAATGATGGCATTATTCAGCCATACATATTTGAACCTAAACTTGAGGCAGATGAAGTCCCAGTCGATGGAGAGATTCGGGAAAGTGATACAAAGGAGCTTCAAGTCGCTTGCATTGGGAAACACTGACTGGTGAGTTGTGTATGAAACAATTTTTACTGAACAAAGTTTTACTACTGGCAGAAAGAACCAAAGATTTCTTACAGAATACGATCCTCCTTGTTTAAATGATATTTCTATATGCCTTGATTTATCAAATTGAGAGTTTTTCCCACACAGTGCGTTGTATTGTAGTTATATTTAGATCTGAGTTGATAAATTTGTTTTGGCGCCACCATTTTTATTTGAATTTTGTGCTCGATCTTTGCCGAATTATGAGTTTTCATTAAATACGAAAATAATACTTGTCTTTTTCCCATAGGTATACTTGCGATAACTGCCAGATTATGGCCACAGAGAGGGAATGCCTTTGCTGCTCCGTCTCCGAGTGTCGAGCTGCACGACAATGTTTATTTTTTTGGTAACAACGTCACATTTGACTGCATAACAAACATGAAAAATCACCGAGGATTTCAGGCTATTTGTCTCAACACAGTTGTTTTATGTGTTGTGTGGTTGCAGTACAGGCAAGTTTATAAAACGCATACAACGTCCCTCAGCACAAGAACTCAAGAAGTACCGCCATATTGCCTACAGACAGTTCATGTCCATGTCCGCCAACAACATTCGTGATCCCACCTTGTGTTGTGTGTTGTATTAAAGCACATTTTCCTCCTCCTGGAGACGAGGAAAATCACTGCTTTATGGGATTTAATTTGCCTGCTCTGTAAATCAAAAACTGCTTCTGTAGCAACGACAAGGAAAGCATGTTGTATATAAAAAAATCTTCACATGATCAGGTGAGCCAAATAGCCTTAAACCATAGGTGATTTGTCAAGCTTTTCTAAAAAGTCCAACTGCTCTTTTAGGAACCACCAAATATTGAAAAGAAATAACCAATACCTCTATTATCTGACTATAAAGGTAATGAATTTTTGTTTCCTAAATATTTAATATTTCGCGCTTTATAACAATTTAATTCATTCTACTCAGCAAGCCACCACTCACTGACAGTAGTTTTTGTTTCTTTTTTTGGAGAAATTCTCAAACAAGTGTTCATTTGAATGACGAGGGATAGACTTGTAAGTAGTGATTTGTTAATCTATATTCTAGCCAAACCATGGATTGTGCACAATATATTGCTGCTATACATATCAAACAGTGATGGTCCTTTGTTTCAGAAATTTACAACCTTTATTTTTGATTTATTGAAAGCAAAAACTATCTTCTTTTGGAAGTTTACTTTTATAATAAAAACCTTGTCACTTTCAATTTCTACCTGTACCCTTTGAGGTAACACTTTGGCCTTTATAAATGTTTTACTTTTGCAGCTGAGCATTCATAATTTGCAAAGCACATGTGATTTGTCAACTGTCTTTTTTCAATATATCTAGAATAGGCCAACCATGAAACAAAAACAAAAACCTTAATTTTAATTACTTTCCCAATGTTCGTATTCAATCCAGATGCTGTAAATCTGTAAACCTAAATCTGTGACCATAAGGC
>JAOBRD020922398.1:0-12443 GCA_027575215.2 Hydrozoanthus sils | reverse complement strand
CCCCTCTTTAATAAGCCCCACTCTCTAATAAGCTCCCTCTCTCTAATAAGCCCCCCTCTCTAATAAGCCCTTTTCTCTAACAAGTCCCCCTCTCTAATAAGCCCCCCTCTTTAATAAGCCCCCCAACTCTAATAACCCTCCCTATCTAATAAGGCCCCCTCTCTAATAAGTCCCACTCTCTAATAAGCTCCCTCTCTCTAATAAGCCCCCCTCTCTAATAAGCCCCCTTCTCCTCCTCTCTAATAATCCCCTTTCTCTAGTAAGCCCCCCCTCGCATCCTAACACAAAGACGATGGAGCTATTAAATACACAAGGCATCCTGTATCAAAAATACATTTTATCATTGGTTATTTCTGTTTCAATTTCTATATAATGCTTATTAGTTAACGCCAGAGGAACAGAGTTACTAGTTGCTATCAAATACAGTTTGGTAACCGAATTTCATTTCTTTGACTATTGAGAATGATTTTTGAATAAGCCGGCCCTTCCCCTCTCTAATAAACCCCCGTCTTGAGGGTCAAGAAAATGAGCCCCCCCCCCCCTCTCCCCCGTTTGAGCGTTTACGGTATAACATATCAAGCCATTTGCTTTAATTGTTGCTACAACTTTCCGCCGAGTGTAGGAGTGACTATGATAAGCTTTTCTTAAATGTTTAATACTGTTTCAAGGTCTTAAAGCAACAATTTCGGATTTATTATAACGGTATTGGTAATGTGTAAGGATTATAAGCACGGTATTGCGGTGTTTTCTATTTCTTGGCGCGGTATTGCGGTATATATCAACTACGAATGCCCGCTCCGCGAGGTCCTAGAGCCATTTGACTGACTCGGTTTATATACCATTAGCACTGACGCTATTCTCAGGGGAAATTTACTTAAGGTCCGCTATTTTGTAGTTTATTCGATTTTAACTTTATGACTCTTTCTGCCTTTTAATGGTAAAGTATATTATATTAAAAACGTTTGTCGTTTTTGTAGAATAAGGTTTTACTCAAATCCAAAGCTCTTTTAACTCAGTTCTTTGGTAGTTTCAGTTTTTACATGTTTTTGTTTGTATAGTTATCTACCGAAGAACGTGCTTATACAAACAAACAAAGACAGTAAAATGCGGCGACATTTCCTAAAACAAAGAAGACATGAGCTTGAGAAGAGTTGAGATTTTTTCTATTTCTGTTTCTATGACGATAACATTGTACCGATAAAATTTTCGGTGTTTCACCTCGGTTTGGCGTCAAGAGTGAAGCTCGGCGAAAGTGTTGTCTCACATATTCTATTGGCGAACTATATCTGAATAAAAAGCTTTTTAGAACGAATGAATTGAACTTTTAAGCTTTACCAATACAACAGAACTTTTAGAGAGTGGTAAATCGCGTAATATTATGGAGGAGTTCCAATTTATGAATTTTGTAATGATATAGAACATAATGGTTTTATTCATACTACAGCAAATACTTTTAATTTTTCTTTCCAACGATAGATAATTTTCTAAACTCAGTCGAATACTACATAGGGTTAGGGTTAGGGTTTAGGGGTACTAAACACATGCAGAGCTTGTTTGGAAGAATTTTTTGTTTAAACTTCCAGGACAATGCATATAAGACCTTTTTAATACTCCCAAGTTACAAGCTCCAGGAAGCTGTTCGAAAATAGCTCAACTGATGTTACATGATTGTACTTCTAAGGTTCTTTTGTTAATTTCAGAAAAAAGATGACCTTTTCAACTATCTTTAAGCTTTTTTGTATGTTTGGGTTATGATATAATATCTACTGTTGTACGTTTTGGAGCGAGTTTTGTGTTCTGGTTCTACTCTCTCTCATTCATCTGAGTTAGGCGTCGGTTCTTTAAGTTTAGTTTACTCTGCGTCGGTAAGGGAATTACCACGCACAAAACACATCGAGAAATGAACACTTATTAATACTTAAGGATTAACTCCTCAAAATGATTAGGAAAGGTCTACCTAAGTCTTTCTTCTTGTCGAAGCATCGGGCAATTGGCCTATTCGCAGCTGGGCTTAGAGCTTTATTAACTTAGAATTTAAATATTAAGAACATTTTGTGGGGAATAGTATAACACGCTTATGTAGAATTATTTTGTTCTTATAGACAGATTATAGAACACATGCATGCAGCATTTATTGTTCGCAATTCAGAAGTTCTATTGCATTAGTAAGCAAGACCCTTTGATGTTATGGGGTTAACAAACTTTAAAAACATAAAGCATATTTTTCTGTAGCCAAGTTTGCCAAAACTATTCTTTGTTCAAAGTACTTAAACGACTGACAAAGATAGTGGCTAGGATACGCGAATCACGAATGTTGGAATGTGATTATTCATAATGTTTTGCGACGTGCCGTTTGATATATAAAAATTTTCTATTTACATTTTTCACAAAACACTCATTAGAATATTTGGATCTAACGTGAGAGCTCACACAAAGTTTTATGCCTTGAGCAACAGCAATTCTTGACTACAAAAGGAGAGGTAGGCTCAATAATTTACTGTTTCTTGATCATACACCAGTTTTGAATAACTTACGATAATACAAAGCGTTTCAGTCGAAACGGAAGTTCTTTTGCTTCATATAAACTTAACTGAGATAAAACCGTTAGTGCAAGAAGTCAGAAATTGATATAGCTGAACACTCTCCATACATTTTATCGCCTCATGTATGCCTTTACAAATCTTCCATAACAGTTGAAGGCAACAATACTTTTTTCATCTCGGTTTTGAGAGAGTTTTGAGCTGTGTGATCGATTCATGCTCAACGATTGTCTTGTACGCAGCTTCGTGAATAGAACAAGCGCTGCTAAAATCGTTGTCTATCTCTACAAAACCATGCTATATATTATTATTAGTTGTTACAATTTGTTGGGCCAATACTGACACAACAACGCTATCGTTTTCTTTGCGGCTGTATCGAGGAGTTTGAGGCAGTGTTTTGCGGAGGTCTAGGAAAATTATGCTGATTTAAAGCGATGTTAATAGCTATTATTGCCAGAAATTTTAAAAGCTTCAATCTAGTGAATTTCGTGATACACAGTACCTGTGTTACTCAAGTATTCGTCTTATAAAATCAAGTCTTCCTTATCTCAGTTTTACAACACTAAAATCATGCAGTTATGTTTAAAAATTCGAATAGTTTCTCAAGTGTTTTTGAATAGCCAGTGTTTACATTACTACAACGTTGACTATTCGTTATTACAATATTGTAATATATTTTACTTCAAATGTTGTTGCAAAAGATGCCTTTTCATTTCTTAAAACGCCAAACAAGCAAAAGGCAGGTTGAGCGCTCGTTTGCGTTCAGAAATCGTGGGTTTTAAGCGATCAGACCACGATGAGCTTTCTTCATAAAAAACTAATGAATATTGTTTAAAATATTTAATTGTAGGCAAAGTCACGAGATTTTTTATTTAACTTTGTTTTGTAGAACAAAGGTTACTTAAAATACAAAGAGGAAAATATATTGCGGTTAATAGTTTGATAAAAAGCGCTGGCAAGGGATGTTGTAAACATTAATTATTTAAAAGAGCTTCGCTCATACCTGTCAGCAGATTCGTTAAGCGAGAATCAAGCATTACGCCATTAAATGCTCCCGAAATAAGGATATTCAGTAGTCTTTTATTTTTTAAGAGCTCGAAAAAATTGGTCCATCGTTTGAAACAGTGCTTAAAAATGTCTGGAGGATGCTTGCAAATTGACGATTTAGTACCGTGTCCGACATACTTGTAAAAGCTGGTGTTAAGAACATATGCACCGATGTCAAATGCCTTTAATTCTTGAGCTAGTCATCAAAACTTTTTACTTTAAAAATGGCCTTTAACTTTGCTTGCCTTGAAATCTGAGTTTTTTAAAGATGATAAATTTTTCTAAACACTCATAATTTGGAAATTAGTTATCAAAAGCTTTATTTACTCTGATTTTAGAAAGCTCGGGTAGAAAAAAAATGTAAAGTCCTTTTGAAGCTTAATTTTTTACTTTTTGGATTAAAACTGTTGTCATCTAAGTACTCAAAATTGGAATAACCAAAGAAAATTTCCACGTCTAAGTACGCTTTTTAATAAAAAAAAAAATTGGAATGTAAATTTTGACCGAGCAGGCTGGGGACTGGTAATCTGTGACGTAGCAGCGGTGAGTTGTGTGGATTTTTTTTTAAATGCCATTTCTATTAAATAAGTAATTTCAAGGAAATAGTTCATTGATTAAAGTATAACAATGTGACTAATGCTGCCAGAATCCAATATTTTGAGATAAAAAAGATTGGCTCGGCCTTATGCCTCATGCTACGTCATGCCTAAAAAATGTAACAGGAACAGCGAGAAAATGTTTTATTTTCGAAAATTAGTATTGTTAAAGGGTTCTACTTTTCATCTGGAAATTAAAAAATAGCTTTATAGGGACTTTAAAACAGTATAATTAGATGTTTCACCAAATCAAGAAAAATCGTAACAAATCTGTAAACATTTTCAACAAAAATTGCTGATATAGATTGGACTTTAAACACAAAGTTTGTTAATGAGTAGTACGATAAAAGCGTGCATGTCTTGCGCTCGTTTCGGTCGGAAATAATTTATGTATTCACAAAGTCAAATTTGGACCTATTACTGCCAACGTAGTGTATTTCATTAATTTGATTACTGATTCAGTTTCTTTACAGCAAGTGTATGGCTGCTAGGAGCTGGTTGATTGGCGGATCCGAAAAGAGCTGAAAATTGACATGAAAAATTCGAAATTTTGTTGTAAGCTTGGATTCGCGGCAAGTACGCTGTGAAATTTCTCTGATTAACGTGATTTGCAACTGATGATGTATACTCACGCAAAATGCCCCATAATGAGTCGTTTTTGTATTAAACAAAACTCATCCCCTGTCGCTTGAAAATTTCTTTAATTACTTTCTCGTCGGTTTTGAATAGCACAATGTTTGTAATCGTTTCCTATTTAGATACATTACTATAAGAACTAAAAAGCGGTAAAACGAATGTTTAAATGACGCGTCTTGGCAGTTTTCCGGATATCTTGTAAGACACGAGTTAACCATCTCTAATGGCGGCTGTACATCTTACCAGAAATCATTGCGAACCTTTGACTGCTAAAACAAGCTGGGGAAGGTAACATTTGGTAAAACTCTTCCTTGTACTAACAACACTTTGCGTGGCAAATTTGAGGTTTACAGATTCTCACTATGTGTTTTTATGAGCAGTTTTAGACGTTTATACGCTAGGAATTTTGGGTAAATGTACAGCTAGGTCGCCATCTTTTGCGCATGCCCGTTATCGTGGATTGGGTTCTTTTTATCATGACCTGCAGTGAGTGCTTTCCAGGCCTTGTGGCAATGTCGCCATTCTTCGTGTTTCGTTTACATTTACATTAAATATCATAGTTTAAATACAATAAGCGATAGTCCGAATTTGTTTGTATAAGAAAAACATTGTCCATCCTCAAGTCTCATAAACGCTTTAAAGAGATTTCCACAAACCTTGGTAACTTAAAACTGGAAAAAATGCGATATAGTTTCTGTTAAGTTAAGGCAAGTCAAAAACTGTTATACTTTTGGGTGTTATGACAGCAAAATGAAAAAGGAAGTTTCAAGTGTGTGGAAATGAGTCACAATATCTTTTCTTTTCTGTTTTCTTAGCTTGAAATTTGGAGTTAAACCGTTTCGTGTCTAGCTCGACTTTGGCGCGAGTTGAGCACGGCGTCAGTATTTAGTGTTCTTCATACATTTGCGATTGATTTTACATTGTAAAATTCTATAACTATTTGTTAATGCTTAAAATGGCAATTTTTAAAAAATCAGACACCCTCAACGTCTGAGAAAAACCTCGGTTTGCTCGAGGTCAGCTTGCCGTGCACTCGACTATGGCGAGGTTTAGTTTCAAACGCCGTGCTGAGGGCGTGCTGAAGTTGAATTTTCTAAGTTCAAGCGAGCTCAGCACGACTGTAGCATACGGCGTTGGAAACCGGCCTCTTGTCTAAGACAAGTAACATTTTTCCTAAAGCCCCTAAAGAACATCAAACTCTGCGTGAAGTTTTAAGAACTCAAAGGACATGTAGTTTTTTGATTATATATTATTGTAAGGACGTGTAATATTTTGAACAAATATTTAGCTAGCATTGCTTCTAAAGATAAACTACATTTATTTATGAAAGTGCAGTAGTTCTTGTCTTTAAGGTTAGTTAAAAGATGTTTACTTACTTGAAAGTATTATTTTAGGTTTTAATTGTCATTAAATTTCTATCCGTGCCATCTTGAACACTGTAATTTTTTTGATGGACTTAGGCCTGAGGGCGCCGGCTGGGCTAGTGCGTGTGGAAAAAGAGACAATTTTTAGTACAACACCATTTTGCTAAAAATTGCATGTTTGCTTTTTTTTGCCTTTTTTAAAAATAATTATTTCTTCCCAATGACAATAAAATATGTTTGTATTCCATACAAAGAGCATGTGAGAGCATGTGCTTGAGAAATGTTTTCTAGTTTTGTGTTCAAAATGCTTGCTGACTGGTGCAGACACATTAGATATTTCTGGAAATCTTGCAATTTTCAAGTCATTAATAAACTCTACAAATGTGTTTGTCACGTGTTTCAAAAACTTTTCTTGATGTTTCGTGTTTATTAGTTTTTTCGATAAGCAGTTGGCGCAGTTAGATAAAGCAGTTTTATGACCTATTCGCTTAATTTTAGTGGTTGTTAAAGACAGATAGTGTAGCACGTCGCTTTATAACTTATACACACAAGGCCAAACTATTTATGTGACAATCTGTCATGTCACTTCAGAGGCCAAACACAAGCACCTGAGTTGCTTATGATATTTGAATAAGAATAGAAGCGAATTGTTGGCGGGCAGGTGGAAGCAACGCATTAACATGCAGGTCTCAGGCTGCATTATCAAAATTTCCGAGCAACCATGTTTTCTCTGAGTAACCTTTTGAATTAACTACTTTGGCGAAGTATTATTGGGCAATACATGATAGTTTGTGTATTTTTCTAAAAAACTCATAACAACACTAGCGTCGCTTACACATGCAATAATTTCTGTGCTCATTACAATAATATTTCGTAGTAACGTTCTATTATTATCGCACATACAATGCACGAACGGCAGTATGGAGACCGTATTATATTTAAATCGGCTTGGTGACTAAGCGCTGACTGGCAGTGTACGAGCAGGATCGACTCGCAGACATAATGACATTTATAGCAAAGTTTGCTCGTTGTTGTAGGAATGGAAAGACCAAGGGGCGAACAGAAGGAAAACGAATCGGATCGTGGACAAACAGGGCAATCTACTGAGATGGCAGCCAAACAGGAAACGAATAAACGAGACAGTTCGATATCAGCAAAAGGAGTTCGTTCAATGTCGTTGTACAGCTCTCAGTTCATTGAGGTGGCGAAGAGCTCGTATTACGCATTGTTTTGCCTATCAGAAACCAACCCAATACGAAGATTCTCCAAATATGTGGTGGAGTCAAAATATCCTTTTTAATGCTGTTTTCAATGGTTTTAAGCTTTGAATTTTAAAGTTAAGGATTTGAGTAACAAAAATCAAGAAATAATTTTAAAATCTGCATTTCTTGGCTCGTTAGTATGACAGCGAAACCCTTAACAGTTTTAATCAGAATTTATTTTTAAAAACTTGTACATCTGTGATATATTACCATTTCTCTACAATATGTAACTGTGCTGCTAGTTTCCTTAACAATTGTCACAACCTTCGAGTATTTTATTCTGCTAGCCATTGGTGCAAACTGCATCGTCTTAGCCTTGAACAGACCGCTACCGGAGAATGATCGTATCGAAATGGCCGAGAAATTGGTAAGTGTTCTTTTCAATATTTTTTCTTAGATAAAAACAAATTTTCTGATTCGTATTTAATATCAAACTAACAATTTTTTCTAACTTCGCTAGGATAAAGCTGAAGTGTATTTTATCATTATATTCTGTTTGGAAGCCTTTATGAAGATTTTGGCGTATGGGTTTGTACTACATCCCGGCTCGTATTTACGAAATGGTTGGAACATTTTGGATTTTGTAGTCGTCGTGGTCGGGTAGGTATCTGGATTTGAATTTAAGCCTCAAAACTCATGTTTTATAATTTTGAAAGCAAAATTTCACTGTGTTTGTTCTTTGCACATTTAATTATACTCTGCATCCTGGCCTTTCGATGAATCAGAAATTAATTCACTTTTTTGCTTCTGTTATCAAAAATGTTAACAAGCAAGTTAAGGTTGTTCTCTAAATTTAAAGACCCAACAGAGCCGACGAAGACGCTCGAATGAAAATTTTTATGTATGTAGTTTGGTTTACACTGCTCAAGGCCAGGGAAGAGAAATTGAAAGTCTTAATGCAATATCTTTTGAGCTTCATTTGCGCAGACGCAAGACCTTCGCTAGCGAGTTACGGAGGCTCTTATGATTTTTGATCGTAGACGGTAATTTTTGATTATCGTCTTTTTATGGCACAACTTTTAAACCAACAACCACGCAAAAAAAGTCGTACAATTCTTTATTTCCGTTGAAAATAACGCGGCTTCGATGGTTTTGTTTTTAAATATGCAATTTTTTAATAGGCAACATTAAAAATTTAAATTTCCTTTCGTAATTGTTTTTTAAAATTTTGAATGATAAATTTGTTTATCGCATTTTATTAGATCCCATGTTTTTTTGGAAATGCTTGTCTACATGGGCTGATGAAGCTAGCATATCGTAATATCTTTGCTAAAGATAGAAGGAAGTGATTAGCTGTTCTCCGTATCTGTCACAAGCATGCATGATTTCTTCCCCAAAATAAATAGGAAGAGAGTGTCACTTTTGAATCGTTTTGCAACTCTTCGTGACTCAATATTTAAGAAGCATTCTTAAACCGTGTCTTCGCGCAAAACTCGATGACTCGAAGGCTCAAGAACTATAGTTTTATCGTTTGAAAACCATTGTCTATGCGTGACCGTATTTTGGGTTCTAAGTGAATTTAAGAATGGCTGTGTATTTGAACATCTGTCGACGAACAAAGTGTATTCTAAACACTTTTGACTGAAACGGATTTTCCTACATGATTTACGAGAATATTCTATTTGCGAAGAGTGTTGTTGTGGACTAATTCTTTTGATACTTTTTCTAAAAGACAGCCAATGAATTGCTACGATTGGCGCTCTCTGAACGCGATGTCTCGGTAATTTTTAAAACGATTCGGGCGCTCAGACTAATATTATGTGTTAATACAAACAAGCCAAAAAGAAACTTTTGATATTTTGATTCTTGAAAATGATCGTTGACGAAAGGGGAAAAATAAACTCGCGATAGCTTTCCGATTTCGACTTTTGGTGTCGTATATGTTTATTCTGTCACCGAGCTATATGTTTCACTACTATGTGCTCGTCAAAATTTTGATAACACAATCTTCTTCAAATGTTGCTCGTATATACACATTGGCGGTCTTTTCTTTTAACATAGTATATTCTAACGTTGTCAATAAGCTTTCAAATAGTTTTATTAGGAAAAAGTCAGGTCATTCATTGCCTCAAATCAATAGCTCCTATATTAATGAATGTTAAAGATTAAAAATTCTTCATGCAATGACTGCATGAAAACATTATAAGAAATTCACCATAGGTGTACATTCGTTATTCAAAACAAAACTGTTGTTTCTCAATGCCTTTACAATTAAAAGCTTTAGATTTCGCGTTTGAGTAAGGAGCTTATATAGACAAAAATATTAAAATCCAAGACGTACAGTTTTCTGGTAACATTTACTAACTTTAGATCCGTCTTTGATAAATTGGAAGACGTAATGTTTCTTCCCGGTTCAGAAATTAAAATGTCAGTTGATAGTAACTCTGAGTAGCTGCCTCAAGTTTTAAGTGTTTTTCTAACCAATTAGAGGACACGCCAAAGACAGATAATCACTTTGTAATGGTCGATTGCTACCAGCTTTACTCTTGTTTCTAGTTTATCTCAGGGTTATGATTTTTGAAATTATTTTGTACTATTGGCAAATGCACCATTCAAACTTTTGTTTTAACTGAGTTTTTTCAATATTCTGATTTATTCTAAGATATGCTTTTATATTGCCCGGGCATTATTTTTAACCGAAGACTGGGACAAAGAAGTTTTTGAACGGTAAATAACTTCAATACCTTTTATGGCGCTTTTATTGCGGCATATTTTAGATTTGGTGTTTGATTTTAGCTTTGAAAAACTAATATTATAATTCGATGAAAAAGATGAAGCGATCTTCGAAGCCAGAAAGGTTATATTTTACATTGTAGACCGGGTAATTACGCTAGAGCAGTCGAAGCTTTGAATCTATTCTGATAACTGCTAGAAACTGCGAATAATGTCGCTTTTCCAGTCCAGTTCCAACGTTCAAAAGTACTGCAAACGAATCGTACTAATATCACAAATTTGTTAGCAAAAGGCGTTACACAGGAAGTTAATTGCATATACGCCCTGATTTTAAGAGTTATTAGAAGACAAACAATACAGTGTGTACTATAACAGCTCAGAATATTGTGGCACTATAAATTACTTTTTATAATTAATAGTAATTATAATTAGTAGTATTACTAGATTACTATCACTATTACTAATATTGTTACTGTTACTGATACTATTGCTATTACTATTACCATTACTAAATTACCATCGCTATAGCTATCACTATCACTATTACTATAACTAATGCTATGACTATGGCTATGAGTATGACTATGGCCATTGCTATGACTCTAACTCTGACTCGGACTATGACTAACTATGATGACTATGGTTATGACTGACTTTGACTTTGACGACTTATATGGCTATTACTATTATGACTATGACTATGACCATGACCATGACTATGACTATGACTATGACTGTGACTGTGACTGTGACTGTGACTGTGACTGTGACTGTGACTGTGACTATGGCTATAACTATGACTTTAATGATTATGGCTATGAGTATAATGACTGACTATGACTACAATTATGATTTTGACTATGACTATGGTTATGATTATGACTATGAGTATGAATATGACTATGGCGAGTATGACCATAACTATGACTGACTATGACTACAATTATGACTTTGAGTATGACTATGATGACTATGGCTATGGCTATGACTGTGGCTATGAATGACTATGACTATGACTGTGACCGTGACCGTAACTGTGACTGTGACTGCATGACTGTGACTGTAACTGTAACTGTAAATAATGTAACTGTTACTGTGGCTATGACTATGGCTATGACTATGACTATGACTAAGACTATGACTATGACTATTACAACTGCTACTACCGTTATCACTTTTGCTACTACTTCGGAGAAACTGACTCGAGTTTTTTTTACATTCAGTGTTCTCAGTCTTAAAGAGCTTAACCTGTTCAAAGATGATTCTCCGGACGTGAAGGCACTAAGAGCTGTTAGAGTGCTAAGACCCCTCAAGTTGATATCAGGGGTACCAAGTGAGTTTTTGTTATTGTTAGCCTTCCAGTGTTGATAGGTAGCTGATCGAGGGAAGGGATGTGTCTCATTTATGTCTTGTCTTTGTTATTGCTGTTAATGCACTCAAACTAAATCAGCTCTGAAGCAGTTAAGATACAAAGGTGCTTCTTTCTAAAGCCTTTTATCCTTTGATTATACCTCTTTATCACTTTTTGGACCGCCGCCTGGTCAGCCCAGTCGGTAAAATGCCAGTCTGTCGTGCGGGAGGACTGGGTTCGATTGCAGGCAGGACTTTCACTTACGGTCTTGAAAAAACTAAGGAGAAGGTGCTGTCTTTGCTATAACAACTGCAAAGGGTTAAATCTTTGCCTCTTCTCGAATGAGGACGCCAAGCCGTTGACCACGGAATAACAGACCTCAAAAGGGACCTCGAGTCTTATATTGCCTGTTCTTCTTGAGTAAAAATGTCATAGACAAGAAAACTAAAACATCAGAGAAATACCACTGAAAGCTTCCCTGTAAAACACCAATTGACTAGGGAACACGAAACGCAGGATCTTAAAATAACTGAGGAGAATATGGAATGAACCCTTGCATATTCTCGAATAAGGACATTAAGCGTAGGACCCCGCGGTCTTTATATAATTTAGTTGGAAAATCTTTGCAACTACCCAAGAGTAGGTGATAGGGTAGTCTGAAGTAGTTCGTAAACTAATCCATTATCCCAAAGAAGTTACCTAACTCTTGTCTTTAGCATTTGAAATTATAGTTTCTCCGCTGCCGGTTATTTAAGTTTGCAAACTGCGCTTTAGATTTACAGCCTGATGATAATCAAAAGGATCGAAAACGTTTGCGTAATTTCATAAACACCTTATATAATATCCATTTTATGATATTGGCAAAGATGACTCATCATTATTATTATTATTATTATTATTATCATTTTCATCATTATTATCATTTTTATTGTTGTTGTTACTGTTTTTATTATTATTATTATTATTATTGTTTT
>JAOBRD020922291.1:0-12443 GCA_027575215.2 Hydrozoanthus sils | reverse complement strand
GGGAACCCCCCCCCCCCCCCTCTCCTGAAGGAGAACGTTAAAAGCTATTTTCCTAAAGATTTTTCTCTGATTTCACGGGATAATCTTTACAAGCCATTCTTGATCTTGCAGGTTGTGCAGGATTGGACCACGAGCTTATCAAGGCACTTTCTCTCACTGAAACGCATATTCAGCTGATGTACGACCGCCTCTGTCT
The DNA here is from genome assembly GCA_027575215.2 of Hydrozoanthus sils. NCBI lineage: Eukaryota > Metazoa > Cnidaria > Anthozoa > Zoantharia > Hydrozoanthidae > Hydrozoanthus > Hydrozoanthus sils. The sequence goes on along the minus strand of JAOBRD020922291.1, from coordinate 12,247 downwards.
GGACTTTCAAGGCCTTTATAAAAAATTATGCCCCCGTAAATCAATTCACACTTGAGCCAAATTCTCTTTAAACTGCTGTGTAGTACTAGTGGAACATAATTGAATTCTTGGAACAGCTGGCATTTTACTATTATTTGTATGAATTATGTAGGTAACTTTTTTTTCAAATCCTAAGCAAAAAAAAAAAAACACTCGAAGCTTGTTTCAATGTGGAACCTGTCAATTCAATAAATTTGGTAAACTGCACATTCTTGACTATATTACGAAGAAAACATTTTGTTACAATGCAATCACCTACATCCTACGTAACATAAACCGGAAATATCTTATAAAGCACAACGTAAATGAAAAGTGTTCGAGTTTTCTCACTTACGTGAGAGGTTGAGTTTTGATTTAAACTCTGCGAGTTACAATACTTCGATAACAAAGTCGTCTTAAATGAGGATAAAGGAGACAAGTTATTAAAACTCTTCTCATTAATTCTCATTTTATTAATTTTTTTACGAATATTGGTGCTTACAGCTACCGTTAAAACCGTTTTTTAAAGCCTTTGCATGAAATTGTTAATTAGTGTAACTTATTACACGGCTTGATCTACAGACGGCTAGAAAAACCTGTTTCATTTGGCAACACTTTGTTTGGCCAGAAAAATATCTGTGTTCACAAACATCCGTGTCATTTTCACCGGAAAGAAAGCTCGTTAAGTCAATATTCCTTTTGAGCCACCGTTGCGTTGGGGGATTCCCCTATTCCTTGACGTTAACGTTTGATTGGATCACTATCAGGCAGTTTTAAAATGTGCAACTTGTAGCGTAGCTTGTGTTACACAAAACAGAACAAACCATCCGTGGATCAGTGTTTTTTTTGTAGCGACACCGCGCAAGTGAATTATGATCGTTTTCCTGCAGTTTTTTCGGAGTTTATAACACTATGTTGAAAAGTGTTCCCCGAACTCAAATAAGATCAATGCGTATAATGGACAGAAAGCGTTAGATGTTAACAGTTTAGAATCAGTAATACATTAGCTCAAACCGGATATTTTGACTCAGCCATCCAAATGAAATAACTAATGCAAGTTGTTGCTGCCGGAGCGACAGCGACGGCCACATTCTCTATTCCGGCTAAAGACTCTATTTTCTATCTTTTTTCTATATATGGTTGTTTTGGCCTTTCAAAGCTAACAGGGAATTGAATTCATGGCTTTTTGCTTCCGGTATTTCTTGTGTTCCATATATGGTTGGTTCGACTACTGTAGGCCAACCAGCTTCTTCGTAAGATTAATATTTGTTTATTGTTTCATCCGACCAATCCAATGGATAATGCATCAAATTCATAGCAAGGAAGCGTTCATCAAACATCAGAAAGCTTCAGCGATTTTTTGAGAGAAAGGCAATGTGCATTTATGGCTTTTTCCTTTTTATTATTCAACCAAAGCGTCGCTACCAACTCGTGGACGCAATCAGTCATTGATCAAATTCTTCAGCACGGAGATAGAGCATGTATTTATATGCTCTTTCAAACAATTTAGTACTTGTTAGGGATATTTTACCCGGCACGCCTTGATCATCAGGCAGCACCTCATTCTTTTTAAGAACTGCTAGTATTAAAAGTGATTAATATGGCCGAGTGCCAGTCTTTCTTCCTCGTTCACAGAGTCAAACAAGAAATGTTACAAAACTTTTTGTTTGCTTTAATGGAAATGAACATATTGAGTCCTAAAATTGCAGTTGTTAATTCAAAACCCCTGCCAAGAATTTCCGGCTTTTCGGCCGAATAAACATTTTATTTAAGAGCGGATGATCTCTTTGAACTTAGGCACTGGATTTCTTGCAAACCTGCTGGACAGGGGAGGTGTACTTGTCAAACCCAGTTAAGGACATTAGGCACAATAGAAACTATTGCCAACCAGCGCCAAGAGACTCTCTTGGACTTGATGCTAATTATTCCTGGAAAAAATAGATTTCCAAAAAGTGACAGATGAAATTCTTTTTAATTAGATTCACGGTACGACGAATCAGTAGATCTAGATGACCAGTGACTTGTCGCTGTTGTTGATACATTCTTGCTTCTTTAACGTCAATTGTGGGTCTGGCAGCGAGTCGCTGCGTGCCGATCACAACTTAAAGTAGTGTGTTTTTGGCGCTCGTTGTCGCAAATTTCAAAATCGCATCAAATTCATTTTTGAACATCAACGGAACTTTGTTTCTACATGAAGAAAATGCAAAAATGTATTGGTTGAAAAATCAAGTTTTTACAAAAATTCTTGATCTCAAATTTAGCTACTTCGAAGGGTAAACCCACACCTCGAAAATAGCAAAAATATACTCGCATAATCGCAATCTGCTACATCAATATTGAAACTTATTTTTGCATTGCAAGGAAGCTCTATCATTGTAATATGATATATAAAAAATTTGGCTCGGGAAATTCAAATTCCACCCGTTGAAGCCTCGAGTGTTAAAGCAGTTTTCCGAGTTTTCTTAGCAGTTTGTATCGTCATTGTCACGAGAGAGACAGATTTATATAGTAGTTTTGATAAAGACATTGGTTCTTAAAATGTCCTTATAGTATAATCCTACGTGTTTTATTTCGTGTTTGTCATAAAAGATTTTTCCATAAGGACAACGAGCCCCCTTAGAATTTTACTGGGTTTTAGAAAAAGTGGGCGCTAACTCATTTTCTCATGCTTCTCAAGCGCATACGGATCCGTAACATTTAATTAACTCATGATATGTAAGCAATTTTTCGAGTGACGGCATGGTTTATGTATAATAAAATTGTCTCAAATATTATTAATATAAAAGGTCTTTAGTATATGTATACTAAGTGTGCAGAGTAATCATGATTTACATATCATCAGTGGAAACTTTTCCTTTATTTATAAAAAGATTTCAAGTAACTTTCAATTATCTGTAAATAATGGAAAAACGACCTTCAATTAGTTTAAATAATAAACTTACAAACGGCGCCCCGTAGGCTTGGTGTGTAATTTGCATGTTCTAAAAACTTGGCCGATTTTCAGCCTAACGCTTCTAATGAAAAAGTTTCATGAAAAAAATTGAGTCTACTAAAAATGGGAGATTGTACTAACGCCGTGCTAAATTAAAGTGCTAATTAAACGTATATGGCTGACTTTCGGAGAAAATTCTATGGAACGAAAGAATTTTTTCTGAAAAAATTTTTCGAATCGGACAAAACGCCCTCTTGATGACAATTCGCATTCGTCGTCTCTCGACAACGACCCAAGTTCGCGCCAAACAATGTTAGTGTGTTGCTCAATCATAACTTTCGTCGTTGTTAAGGAGAAATTGGACTTCCTTTTTTGGTAGTATTTTTCTGCAATGTTGTTCAATTTGTATGGGGATTCCCCTAGTACGTCGTAACTCTCATTGGTTCATTGAGACTACAAGCATTGCAGATGGAAGCCCGATGTTGAGTTAATACAAATTGACTGGCGTCAAAGGTCTGTCGCCGAGCTCTGCAGCCATTCATTATCTTTACGATGAAAATCAAGTTAATCTTTGGGGTTTGTGCATTAGCAGCCACTGCAGCTGTAATCGTGGTTGCTTTAGGTGGGAGAGGATCTGGAAAAAAGAATAATGGCAGAACTAAAAAGAGTCGAAGATTTGTAACGGAAAGGCACTTCAAGACGCCAGTAGAGAATGATGAATGATACTTGAGGTATAAAATCAGTATGATATATTTTTTATGTTTTGTTGCACAGTATGAAAAGCCGAGGCAAACAAATATAGGAGCCGGGTACATCAGCGCTACAAAACAAAATAAAAAACGAGATTATTGTAGAAGTCTGGTAAAGTACTATGTTTGAAATAAAAGCGTTTTTAACAAAAAGCAATACTAATGACTAATGCAACTAAGTAACACAATAACTCTAGGCTATCACGTTACTATCAAAGTCATCTATTATTACATTATTTCAAATTTTCTCTGTTTTCATCAGTTTAGACTTTTCACATGACGTAATAGTTTCAACAAACTCTTTTAAAATCCAAAAACGCTTGAAACGGAAAAAAAAGTCAGCATATATGCAAGGGACAATGTTTAAAGAGTGTCTCATGAAAAGCACAGTTGGTGATCGTGGTTCACTCTGTAAAGAAAGTATATATTGTTCGAATCAAACAAAGCCTTTACTTTGAAACATTTTCTTATTATTTTAGAGCAACACAAATGAAACGTTCACTCAGCTGTGCTCCAGCAAACGTAAATGTTGAACAACTCACGGAAGCGATACAAATTTTAAATTTGACAGTAACATGCATGTATACGGTACTATCAAGTTTAAAGCTTGTTGGACATGCTAATGCCTTTTGTTTGTTCTCAATAATATATTTTCATTTACCAAATAGTTTTGAAACATAAAAACCAGATATAAGTTGTGGCTATAAAATGTATGTTGCTTTATCTCAACAGCTAATATTCTATTTACGAGTCAGAAAAACAGATAATAACATAACTCCTCAATTGCTTAGCTAATGGGGCGGTTTTAGAAGTTCAAATAACTTCGCTTAAAATAGCTCCTTTCTCACGTTCTTGCGGGTCAGCTTGCAATAGAGATACTTTGTTAAAATCGTGCGTATTTAGTGTAAACACATACCTCGAGAAGTTAGCAGAACTGCAGGATATGTCGGGTGCCGTTTGTTCTTATTTGTAACTTCAATAACAGAATTTCCGGTAATTTATGCGCCAATTCGGGCAACTCCTCACATAAATTTATAAATTTATCGTTGAAAACACATGAGACTCGCGCAATTGGTTCAGGTCAAGCGGACTCGTGCAATCTGGAAAACTCGGATACTAAGAGGCAACTTCTTGTTTATATACTCTCACTTATTGCACACATTCTTAAGAAAGAGATCACGGTTGTTGAAAGTGAAAACAGGATTTATAACAACTTTGAGCGCCGGTTGTTTGCTCTTACTCTGCAGCCTCAGCGGGATTTAATTTATGTGATTGTTGAGTGCATAAAATCTTTGTGCATTTTGAAAATCCATTTTGAAGATACCGTTGTTTATAAAATACCGCCTGGAGTTGTGTTTATATTCGCATTTTATTTTAACTCAACCTCGTTTCCAAGGGAATAGTCACATGGTTGATACTTGATTAAATAGCTATAGATTTAAAATTTTGGCTAAACGCTTTGTATGCAAGCAATTATGCCGGATCTGGCTATGTGTACGTGTTTCCTGCTGTCTGACTTAAAAACTACTAGAATCAGAAGGATGGCAAAATTTACTAGCTGAAAAATTTACTCTTCCTTTTTTCTTTTCAATTCATTTAATACACTTTTTGTTTTGTTATAGACTCTGAATCCACTAAGGCGAAGAACTCGAGGGAGGCAAAAAGTTGAAGCATGTGAATTCTTAGAGACTTTAATTATAACCGCTCACTTGCGCTGACTTACGCTCAATTGTTACATTGATGTTTGAACGCAACTTTGCTTAATATAGTTCTTGTAGTTGTCATGCATGTGGGACAAACTGAAAAAGTATTACTTAGCAAGTTCAGTGAATTATATCATATGCTAAGCCTATAGGCTAATTACCCTTAGTTTTTATATAACTAAGGCAATCTAGAAAAGGGTGCTTTCAGGACATCATCAGTTCAATTGCTGGAACATTTGCAAGCTCATTCTATAGTATAGTTTTAACAAAGACGGTGGTTCTTAAAATGTCCTTATAGTATTACCCTTCGTGTTTTATTTCGTGTTTGTCATACAAGATTTGTTTATAAGAACAACGAGCCCTCTTAGAATTTTACTGGGTTTTGGAAAAAGTGGGCGTTAACTCATTTTCTCATACTTCTCAAGCGCAAACGGTATCCGAAACATAAAGCTTAGTTAATAAAGAAACCAAACAACTCCATGATTCTGTGCCGTATAATGTAACGAAAAGATAAACTTCCCGGCCATTCCTCAATCCGAGTGTGTTCTTTTCATGTTTTTAAAATTTGATCGATTTTGAATGAAAAGGTTCATTAAAAAATTGAGTCTATTTAATGTGTTAGGATAATGTAGAGTTCAGGATTTGATAGCGGAAGTGTTAGTAACAGTCAAGAGCACCTCGGGGTTGAGGAGATAAAAGCTCAAAACGTTTTTACTTACCCTTCAATCAATTCGATTCAGTGCAATTGCATCCTGAAACTCTGTCGAACGCAAATCTGTCGTAAGTTGTTAGCAAGATTTTACAAAGCTCTTCTTCAATGATAGCCAGCGCAGTTCAAGTAAAACTTTTAAACTTTTTATCTTTTGTAACAAACTTATAAAGTTGCACCTAATGCGTTGTTTAAATATAACCTTACTCGTTTTAAAAGAAGATTTCCATTTTTGGTAGTATTTTAGCAAAGTTTGATATGTTACTTGGAAACTGGTTAATATTTTTCAATATAATTGTATGGGGGAATCCCCTACGTCGCAACTGAATTGAGAATACCGCAAGTACTGCAGCTGGAAGCTCGATCTTGATTTAATACATCGCAACGTAATAACGTCATTTGTCTGTCGTCGATCGAGCTATATTGCCTTCCAATATTTTTACGGTGAAAGTCTTTGGAGTTTTCATGAGTTTTAACGCGACAGCTGTTGTCGTGGTGGCTTAAGCTAAGAGAGGATCTAGAAAGAAGAATATTGGCAGAACTATAAAAAGGCAAAGATTTGTACAACGGAAAGGAGCTACAAGACGCCAGTAGAGAATGACGAGTAAACTTGCTGACTTATATGTGTATCAAATTTTTAACTTTTCTTACATTTGTAGCACAGAATGCCGGATAGCTTAAGGCAAATGGTTCTTGGTGTTATTTCTGCACCACAAACCAAAAAAGAAAATATAGAAATCAAGTTTCAACGTTTCTCTGTTTTCACCCTTAGACTTTTAGGTGACTTAATGTTCAGACACAACAAACCAATTTAAAAAATTAAAATATCCAAGGCATGAAACAAAGAAACGCAGTTAAGTGAAGTGCTGTTAGAGTGTTCGAATATGGTGCAAGTCTAGTTCTTTCCGTGCTCTGTACTTCTAGTTCAATCTTTTGCCTTCGCTTTTGAATTTACACGAAAAATATTTTTCAAATGTTTGACAACTAGTCGCTTATTTTAAGTATTGCTCCGAAGTTTCAAACAAACCTGCGGTGGTGGTCATACTGAAATAATCTTAAACCAGACAAAGCCTTTACTTTGAAACTCTTCGTTTGTATTATCATAGAGCAACGGAAATGAAACGTAGCTTCAGCAAACTTAAATTTTGACCAACTCAGCGATATATATCTTGATAGTACCGTATGGATATAAAATGTCTATTGCTAGCTCTCGACAATTAACACATTTTTTTACGAATCAGCTTGGATCGAAAAATAAAAATAGAAAAAATACCACATGTACAATAACATCTTTATTAAGGTGACCGAACGCTTAGCTGGAATAATCACTAGCGCTAGTTGACAGGCTTAGTCATACTGAGAATATGTAAACTATAATGCATACCAAAATTGTTTAAAAATATATACTTAAATACTTAAGAATTTGCCAGCCTAAAATATATTAAAATACATTATAGAATTCAATAATATAAAAGCTCAATGCTAATGCGTTGCTGCGTTACCAAGGGGGACTCACTGGTGAAGCTTAGTTTCCTAAGGGCCTGTGATTTCCAAATCCCCCTAGCATACGTGCTAATATTACTAGTACTTTCCAGGATTGGTGTTGGAGTATTCCAAATAATAGCCCCTCGACCGGTAGCCAATGGAGTTTTTCATGGTATAGGTGTTAAAACGAGGTACAACTATTTTATTATTGTTACTTAGATTATGCTTTAAGTTTCGTTTTTGAATAATGTCCCCATGCTTGGGGTGTGGCCTCGTAATAGATATTATACATTAATTTGGCTATTTAAACTTTCTAAATAAGGTCAAAAGACTTCCAGCCGGTTACTATGCGTACATCTGCTGAGGGGGTTTCCCGCGGGAGATTGAAAATAACCCTGGTTGCCCTACAGTGTATGGTCTCCAGGGTGTCAAATAAACACTTATTAAAGCAGCCGCCCAATACAGAGATAGCATATGTTATCGAAGGTAACATGACCTTATTATATAGGTCCAGTCTCATTGACTTTGGTAGAAAATAGCTACGTTTCAATAAATTGATCTTATTTGCAAATTAAAGGATTTCTTAAGACCGAGTAGATGTTTAGTCCATGTTAGCTCGTGGTCAATTGTTACTCCTACAGGTCTGGTATCGGTTACCCACTTCACTACATTATTTCCTAATCTAAGGCTGTGGACGGGGCCAATAAACTTGATCCTCTTCAAGATGATCCCCTCGCACTTTGTCGGGTGTGGCACAAGGGAGTGATCCTGACACCAAATATTTAGCTCTTCTAGTGTCTTATTCAGTTGTTCAGCGACCTTGTCAACAGTTTCGCCAATACAGAATACAGTGGTGTCATCCCCGTACATATAAACAGTTCCGGTGGTAATGGTCCGCGGTAGATCATTTGCGTACAAAGTGAAGAGGGTCGGACCTAACACAGACCTCTGAGGAATCCCGTAAGTGACCTTGGCTTTGTCTGAAGATACTCCATTAACTAATGTGTATTGTGTTCTTTCGGACAGATAACCTGCAAGCCTGGCTAATAATTTACCACTAACTCTAAACTGTTGATAGATTATTTTTAGCAGAATAGGGTGTGACACACTGTCGAACGCTTCTTAAAAGTCGATGAAAACAGCGCCGACAACGAGTTTTTTTGTTAATCGCTTGCCTCCAGGTTTCCGTTATATGAAATAAGAGCAATTCTGTAGAGAAACCTTTATGGTATGTCTATCGTTTATTACTTGCTAAGCCTTGATTGTCCTTGAAAACGTGGTAACCGTATCTAAAACGCAGCACTCTAGTATTTTACTTGGCACGCTCAACATGGAAAGGGGACGATAATTCCCCCTTTCCGTTTCATCATCTCTCTTATGCAAAGGGTTTAACCTGGCAACTTTCCAGTCCTTGTACACATTGCTTTCACTTATACTGCGGTTATACAGTTCAGTAAGCGGAGAAATAATTGCTGTCCCAGAAAATTTCAGCAGTTTCGTTGAAACTCCATCCGGATCTGTCTCTTTATTGACCTTTAAAGATTTGATTTTCTCCTTTTCAACGTTATTACATAGCTTGATCTCGGAAATTTGTGGTCCTGGGCAAGCCCCGTATGGAGGTAAATGGTATGGCATGGTATAAATGGTATGGCATGTTCAGCTGTTAGTTTTTCGCCTAAGGAGGAGAAATAATCATTTCGTAGATTAGCTTTTTCATTGACTTCAACTGCAAGGCCTTTGTCATTACGCCTAAGAGGTGCTATTAGCTTTCTGATTCTGGGTTTAGTTTCCTGCGAGAGCAAATTCCATTAGTCAGATGTTTTAATTTCATTTAATTTATCCTTAAAGTACGCTGCTTTCGCCTTTCGAATGCCGGAGATTGTCTGATTTCTCAACTTTTTGTAGTTAGCCCAGTCAGCCGCATCCTTTGTTTTCACAGTTTTTTTGAATGACTTAAGTCTTCGATTGATTTTAAGTTTCAGCTCACTGTTTATCCAAGGCGAAGATACACTTCTCGTTTTCGCATATCTGTGTGGCGCGTGACTGTTACATACGTTGTCGTTAGTTCTCCCCATACCCAGGGCACATCATCACAAATCTCCGCAACATGAAAAGGCGTGCGCTTAATTTCAGCTCTGAAATTATCTAAGTCAAAGTTTTTGTAATTCCTAGTCTTTGTTACCCGCGGAGGGGGCCTTTTGCACTTGAGTTTGACGGCTGCGTACACAAGACTGTAATCAGAGACTCCTAGTTGAGCCACGCCGGTTCTTGTAATTAAATCTGGTTTGGTAGTGGCGATCAAATTAGTTAGGGATTCGGATGTGGCCGTTATTCGTGTTGGTTCTTTAATCACATTCTTGACACAACAGGAATCGAATAAATTAAGTACTTTCCTTGTTTTCAATGGTAAACCATCATAGGATGCCTTTCTGGTGGTCTCAAACTCCAGTAAATCACAGTTCGTATCAGTGAGTAAGAAAATTCTATCGGTTTTCATCCACGCTTTTAAGTTCTAGGGCTGCATTCAAGTTGTCAAAGAAATTTGGCGATTCAAGTTCAGATCTATAGACTGCTGCAAATAACGTGTCGCCCATTGAGATTTAACCTGAATCAATACTGCTTCAAGGTCCTTAATAGCCAGATCTTTGTGATGGATGACTTTCAAATGCTCCGCGTAGTACAGTACACATCCACCTTCTTTGCACTTTGTTCTGTCAAGACGTACGAATTTTAAGCCGTCGATAAGAATGTCGCGTGATCCGCGACAGATGAATTTAAACATCAAACCTGCATATCTTTTGCAGAAGCCTCAATTCATCAATTTTGTTGCGAAGTTGGTTCAGGTGGCCTATCCATAGACCTTTTGGAGCTGTATCAGCTCACAGGCGATACTGCATAAGTTCGAAGTGTTCCCGGTCATTGCAATCATTACTCGCTTCGTTTGCATCTGTGGTTTTATGGCTGACAACTTATTTTTGGGCAAAGAGCAAATTTAAAGACTCGTCAGATAAACTGCCGAAAGGAAAGTTAATATCTTCTTGCTCCGTTTCGATTTTTAGCCAGCTCGGTTGGTGCTACACAGCCAGCACAGAACCAATTAGATTCTGGTTTAGACAAATCGGTGTATTCAACCTGTGAGATTCCTGTACACTTTGTGTGAAACCAGATATTGCATCCGTCACATTAGACTGCTCTTTGGTTGGCTTTGCATCCCCTCAAGCAAACGCAACAAGGGTATTTTATTGGGCTTGGGTTTTCAGAAATGTCCCCTGCCAATAAAACCAAGTTTGTTGAAAGAAGAGTATCTTTAAGGATGTAAATTTCAGCTCTAGCCACAGGCTTACCAGATGAAATGTGTGAGTCTGTTCAGTTGACAGTTGCATATTATTTGAGCTCTCTTGCGGTTTGTCAGTATTGTTTATATGAACTCGCACTGGATTCGTCCTCGTAACCTTCTCCCGTAGTACATATGCTGTTAAATAAAGGTTACGGAAAACGATCATTGCTTTGTGATGTGTTAATATTCAGAGCTTGGCGAATTGGTTAAGGATTTATGAGAGTTTTAAGAAAGTTTTGGGGATCGGGCTGCGGGGAGCGAGGTAATAGGAGAAGGAAAGAGTAAAGGCAGGCAACTCTATCAGCATCGACTCGACAAAACGAGTCAGAACTCGAACGAAAAAAAAAATCTCTCAAAAAATTTACCACAGAATGATCGATGGGTTCTTGATTTTTGTCCCAGGAAAGTTTCAGACTCGTACACGAATTATCTGTCTTGGAAAATTGGCATTTCTTTCACTTCATCGACAACGGAAAAGATCCAGAACTTAACTGCTGCCAGATGTCATTTCAACCATGTAATGTGGTTTGAATGTACGAATCAGCGACAGCGCCTAAAACCGCAGCAGAAACCGCTCACCGCAGGTCATCTGCCAGGGATTGGCAGATTCAAACCACACTACATAGTTCGAATGCCATCTGGCAGCAGTTAAGTTCTGGACCTTTTCGGTTGTCGATAAAGTGAAAGAAAAGCCGATTTGCTAGTACAAATAATTTGTGTACGAGCCTGAAACTTGCCTGGGACAAAGATCAAGAACCCATCAATCATTCTGTGGTAACTTATTTGAGAGATTTTTTTTTTCGTTCGAGTTCTGACTCGTTTTGTCGAGTCAATGCTGATAGAGTTGCCTGCCTTTACTCTTTCCTTCTCCTATTACCTCGCACCCCGCAGCCCGATCCCCCAAACCTTCTTAAAACTCTCATAAATCCTTAACTAATTCGCCAAGCTCTGAATATAAACACATCACAAAGCAATGATCGTTTTCCGTAACCTTTATTTAACAACATATGTACTACGGGAGAAGGTTACCGCAAGAGAGCTCAATTAATACGCAACTGTCAACTGAACGGACTCACACATTTCGTCTGGTAAGCCTGTGCTCTAGCCTTCAAAGATGGCGGAACTATTATCAATCTGCGCGAAGGGTAGATAAGTCTCGTCACATAACGTGGCCAGTAGGCACTATTTCCCTTATTTAAGGCTGCTGTCAGCAAGAATAAGCCGTTACTTTGTCTCTCTGCGCAGGTCTGAACCAAGATGGCGGTGTCTTTTACGCCTTGTGCAAATCTGAAGAAATAATCAACCAAACTTCGT
>JAOBRD020922290.1:0-29258 GCA_027575215.2 Hydrozoanthus sils | reverse complement strand
AGGCCAGTAAACAATATCACGAGAACGACGCAATGTTCCTTCGACTCCAATATGCGATACATGCAGACTTAATGATGACCCACCACCTCTTCAGACAAAATTGGGTTCCTTAAAAATACCATTGTTTTGACTTCTTTCCTAATTATTTATTTTATTTACTTTTATTTATTTTATTTTCCCATACAGCTGGGGCGGTCAGACATAACTAACAGCATTAGGACAATAAATAAATAAATAAACAAATAAACAAACAGATAAATGAATAACTAAATAAGTAAATAATTAATAACAATAAAATTATAATAACTGAATTAGGTTTACAGGCATGTGGTTTACTAGTAAGGTGGATATACTGGTACGAAATTTGTCTGACGGAATTGCAGTGCTTAAATAAGTGATTCGGGAAACTGTTCCATTGTGATATTGTTTGAAGAAAGAATGACAAACGATGGAAAGTTGTTCTGCATGATAGAGGTAGGAAAGACAGTTTGTGCATGTGACGTGATCCCCTCCTTGGGGGCGTAGCTGGTCCTTTGGTGGATAATGGTGTTAAATCGTGTACAAGCTTGTACAAACAGCATAGGCGCGAGTCCGCACGTCTTTGCTCAAGCGACCGCCACCCTAGTCTATTCAGCATGTCTGTGACACTTGCTTTGGGGTCAAAATTCGAAACCACCCGTCTCGATTCTGTCACTGCCGTTGTTCTCTACACCTTTCCTTGGGTCCCAGATCGATACTGCTGCAATATTCGAGCTGGGGTCGAACTAGGCTTAAGTACGCTCTTTCCTTAAGTGCGCGTGATTTAACCCGAAGGTTGTGCTTTACAAAGCCAAGTGTACGATTTGCATTAGATGTAATTTTGATGTGGTGATTCTATTTCAGATCGCTAGAATTATGAACTCCAAGATACTTAGCATTTTTAACTTCCTTTATGGTTTTCATGAAGGGTGTATTCTCGTTCAATTACAGTTCTTTTCCTAGTTATCATGAGAAGCTCGCATTTATCGGGGTCAAACTTCATGGACCAATGATTTTCCCAAAGCTTGAGTTGGTCGATGTCCGCCTGAAGTTGTGTACACTCATCTTCATTATGTACGGTCAAGTACATTATAGTTTTGTCTGCGAAGAGATGGACAGTAAAGTTGACATATTCGGGAAAGTTGTTGATATATATCAAAAACAGAGAGGGACCAATGACAGAACCTTGAGGTACGCCAATGAGAATTGGTAGATAACGTGACTGTGTACCACCGACCACAACACACTGTTTGCGATCGCTTAAAAAAAAAGGAAACCCACTTGAGTGTGTCATTTCTAATTCCATAATATTCCAGCTTAGCCATCAGCTTAGTATGACAAACTTTGTCAAACGCTTTGTAGAAATCCATTATAATCAAATCAGTTTGCGTCCTGTCATTCAAGTTTTCTTGAAGAGTTGTTGCGCGCGAGCTCAAGTAATTGAGTCTCGCAGGATTTACCATGACGGGAACCATGTTGTGGTAGAGAGTGTTATGCTGTTCGAGGTGATCAATCATATTGCTTGTCACAATGTGCTCCATAAGTTTACTGCATATACAGGTAAGTGACATAGGGCGATAGTTTGATGGCACGTCTCGATCACCCTTCTCAAATACTGGTGTTATTAAGGCCTGTTTCCAGTCATCAAGTACTTGATTGTTTTGTAACGACTTTGTAAAAATAATTTGAAGAATAGATGCGATAGACGGAGTAAGTTCTTTAAGTACTTTTGATCTGTTAGCATCAGGCCCCGCAGCCTTATGAAGTCTCAGGTTATTTAGCAAGTAAGCAATGCCATTGGTGGTAATGTTAATCTCTGGCATGTCTGGATAAGGACTGCAAGTGTCTTTGGGCAAGTTGAACCTTATGGTTGGACTCGAAAAAACCAGAATAGAAAGTATAGTTTAAGTGCCTATGAAGCGAAAAATTTTATTGTCTCAGTGGATAGACCTTGCCAAACGAGGAATGGCGGTGAAAAAATTGTGTAAAAATTTGTATGGTCTTCGAGATATTACCTTTTGATGTTTTCAACTGATGACGTCATTTTAATTGTTTTTAGGCAAATTTGCATTTTTCTAAAAATCTGCTGCCAATCCGTAACATTTGGATGATTTTGAGCCAAACTTGGACCGATTATCTATCTACCTTGAGAAACACCACCAGCCCTAGTTTGACTCAAACTCATCCAAAGATGACGTCATCGGTTGAAAACATCAAACAATAATATCTCGAAGACCATAAAAGATTTTTACACATTTTTTCACCGCCATTCCTCGTTTGGTAAGGTCTATCAACTGAGACAATAACATTTTTCGCTTCATAGGCACTTTAAGCAGGTTGGCCTTATCTCTTGGATCGGATACAGCTTGTTCTCGGTATTTCAAGGAAGGGATGCCAGTAGGGTCAGTTCTAAAGTATTTGAAGAGGGACCAGAATTGTTTGTTTGCTTGGTAGGTGTCAGTAGCATCAGTTGGGGTAATTACATCCTCGAAATACTTCCAGTACGCATTTCTAAGTTTGCATTGAACAAGGTGTTTAATTTCCCGGTAGCGCGGGTCCTTCTTTGCGTGCAAATCGTCGAGCTTTTTTATGAGTCGTTAATTCTTTGGTTACTTACGGGAAGCCATTTCGCCTTTTGACAACTTTGCTGGGGATATAATTGTTTGATGCTGGTATTCAGTTCAGTTTTAAAAGTGTTCTGGACATAACTAGTACGTTGAGGTATTGTTGTCTGAAGTGGCACTTGACATGACAAAAGAGTTACAGAATTTAGACATGTGGTCACGAAGGCCTTTCCAATCTGCTCGTTTATAAATGTCTATTGTCCTTGGTTTTCCTTTGTAGATTATCGGGCTGATATTTGCCTCGACATACACCATACCATCGTGATCGCTTATGCCTGGAATGAACTTTAATTCCAGTATGCGGGAATCATTATTTGTGAAACAGGTCCAAAGTGTTTTCTTTTCGCCTCGGTTCGTTGACCATTTGGATAAGGCAGTTTTCATTTAGAACAACAAACTTCGTTGTTATATCAGGTAGGTGGCAGTTTGGCTTTAAACAGCTTGATTTCCAGTCGTATCCAGGAAGGTTCGTATGGCCGGTAACTGTTTACAGACGACTCAAATTTTTTCATACTTGCTTCATCGCCCTCGTGGGGGTGGTAAAACGCACACACAAGTAAATTTTTGCATCCGGAAACTGAAATTCTAACCCACAAAATTTCGCAGTCGGTTTCGAGATCTTTTTCTCGCGTGCAGATGTAATCGTGCGAAGCGGCAATGAAAAATACCACCACCTTGCGATTGTTCTCTGTCCCGACGGAATACATTATATCGTTAAATCAGGTCCGGCGGGAATATTTCTCGGGTTTCAACATTGCTGTTAAGCCAAGTTTCAGTTTTTTGTTTCTGATTGACAGGTTCAATAGGCGAACTGGTCGAATTTTTTCGCGCACAGGTTGAGAACTTAAAGAGCATATGACATGAGTACAGTTTTTCAATCTTCAAAAAGTATACTATAAAAAACATTGTTTTGCCAAGTTTGAGAAACATACGATGAAAGTACGCCAAGGTATGGCGTGTAGAATTTTGAATTTTTCCCGCTAAAAGTGTCCCCTCCAAAAGCCAACAATATGACGTAACTGGTCACGTGCATCTCGCCTCAGTCCATTTAATATGGTGGCACGAAGTAAAGAGATAATTCGATTTTAAATCATCCGTAATTGCTAGAGTTTTCGATAAAAACTCTATTAGTTGCAGATGTTTTAAAGTCGATTTTGGATGGACTGAGGTGAGACGCACGTGACCTGTTGCGTCACATTGTTGTCTTTTAGAGGGAACACTTTTAGCAGGAAAAATTCAAAATTCTATGCACCGTATCTTGGCGTACTTTCATCGTATGTTTCTCGAACTTGTCAAAACAATGTTTTTATAGTATACTTTTTGAAGATTGAAAAGCTGATTTCATATCATAAGCTTTTTAACGAATTTGATGAAATTGAAAGAGAGTTTGTTATGCATGAGAGTGAAGCAAGCGAACAATCGACAATTCCGGTTTTGTTTACATTTGGCGAGGAAAAGGCAATCGGAACACCAGGACTTGGATGACTTGTAGAGCAGATACTGGAGTTTGATAATGAGTCAAACTTTTTTGATACATTGAAGGTGTGGTAGGATAATAATGTAGAATAATTTGGACAACTGCAGGTAGAACAAAACCACGTGACTCCACTGTAGGAATGGCTTTCAGGCGGTACAGAGAGCGGATTCTGACAGTGTTGATGGAACCAGCTATCACGTTCGTCGCAACACAAACCGTGATCTTGCCAAGAGACATTGAAGCAACAGAGCCCACAAGTAAATCTATTTGTAGTTGGTGAGTTCTCGATGTCACTTGGACCAGGACTTTTCATCACATCCCCGCACAATAGCGGCATGCTGTACAAAATCTTTCGACCATAAGATGTTTGCGCCCTGTGGTTTCGCGAGCGGTAAGAGTATTGATGGAAAGCCGCCTCGTTTATGCAAAAAGCTGATCTTTGAATTGAAAACTGTACTCCTTGAGTGAGGTTGATTTTATCATTGTCTGAGGTATGATAGCTTGAGATCATACGGTGAACACATAAAGCAAAGACAAAAATGAAACACGGAGTTATAAAATTCGTGACCGCCATTGCTGATCAATGTCACCGCTGACCGGTGAATGAATCCAAGTTTTTTACTGTGTACTTTTAGAATGCCTTTTTTTCATTTCTGACAAACCAGAAGAAAGAACCAGCGGGTAACATTATCGTTCACGTTAACGGCCAAAGTCATTCATCAATATTATCCTTTTCGTTATATAGCCTGCAGTCAGACTTATCAAAAGAGAAAAACTTGCATGTTAAATGCGTCGTTCTGTTGTTGTTGTTTTTCATTCCTTATTAAGCGATCGTTAATTAGTTTGTTATGTTAGGCCAGCTGTGGCAGGCAAATAACAAATGAGCAGAAAAGGTAAATTTCAGTGGTACAATGTGTAGAGTGTAGTTTAGAGAACAAACATTCACATAGTGTCCTTCTGGAAGGATTGGGGCTCCGCAAGATTGAGTACATTAAGGTAGATCCAGATGGAATTCATTCGTGCTTGCATGAGACGGCTTAGTTGCAGCATTCACGCACCTCCACTTGCCACAGCTCATACATTCAACTGCATCTTCTCTTTTGGCACCCAGACCCCTTCATGTGTTCATTCATTTTATTTCATTTTTTTGCCCTACCGACCGACCGACCGACCCACCTTTACGAGAAGGAGGGCGCTGGGAAACGAAAATTTTAATGGGATGGCCTTTCTTTATACTGTCGGTTCCTATGAATATAGGGCTCTCTTGTGGGGCACAGTTTTTAGTATGGTAGTGAAGGTGTGTTATGTTGCGTTTATTATTATCTAAGTACCCAGACAACTTTTATTTGGTTTTTAATGGACTAATTTATAGGCATGAAATTCAAATGAAAGGCTCGCACGGGTTTCGCCTCAGCTTTCTCTTGAAAAGATTAATTCACGCATTAAACTTGACAACTAAACAGTAAAGGAAGAAGCATAATCGTTGGTTTTACCTATATTGTCTACATGCAGAGCTTAAATGATTTTTTCTAACCTAAATACTTGCATTTAAAAAGAACGAAAATGATTGGCCCCCCCTTTGGCGAAAGACTCGATACTTTTAGATAAACTAATTGCAAAATAAAGCTTTTGTAATCACAAGAAAATGATCGCTTTGATAATTTTGTTTCAGGAAGAGCCAGCAACTTTCTTCAGCGAGTGTTTGCCTCTAAACCGCAGTATAAGAACGTCAATGTAAAGCTGGATCCCGATGTACTGCAAGGTAGGAAGAGGAAATCCTACAGATTTCAATTAAGCGAGATAAAGTAGTGAAAATAAAGGATGAACATAGTTATGAAAAGCAGATCGTTTTCGCTACTGTGACGTCTAGGAAATCGGCTTTATTTGATGCTGTCGATATAAAAATATGGTTGAAAGAATTACTAGTACAATGGTTCTTGTTCAAAGTGCACTTTCTTGGCGTGAGCGCAGCCTTTTGCGGCTCAAGTTTGTTTTGTTGTTTTCCGAATGCTGCTTTAATTATTAATTCAAGATGTGTCAGTTTGATTAATCTGAAAGGGGAATTAATTACTTTTACTCAAGGTGGTATGCTTGTGTGTATCGATATGTCTATGCATATCTATATGTATAGATGTACGCTTTACGTGTATGTCTATATCTATGTGTATGTTTATCTGTACGTGTATGTCTCTGTCTATGTGTAAGAGTACATTTATATGTACGCGATGCGTACGAGAACATGTATATCTCAAATGTACCCTGTCGTTCATGGGTCTACCGAATATTTCTGCACATAAATAGTTTTGCTTTATTAAAGCACATTTGTAATGTTAGCGATAAGCCCGGTGGATGTTGGGACTGGTGAGGAGAACATGTTTAAGTTGAGTCCAATCAAAAATGAGATTGCCTTTGATTACTTCGCACTTCGTTGGCTATTTAGTATCTCATATCCAGCATGTGCTTCTGGAATAATCGTTAACTACATTAACCGATAGCGAGGTCTTTACTGACAAACCACAGACCGAGGGCTTGACGTACGGACGGAGCGATTAAGGCTAGTAACTTACTTTTCTTTTTCTTTTTCGAGTGACCTTAGAAATCTAAAAAGGGGGAATATAAAAGAGCAGTAAAAAGGAAAAAAAAGTTTGTAATGCCATTGAAAATCCTTCCCTGTCAACAGTCAATCAGATTGCAGGATTTTGTGTAGCCACATAATATATTAATAAACTGGCATATAAAGCTTGGATTAACAGTTTAGAAACATTTTTTTTTCTTATAGGTTTGAGTGTTTTTCCTCTTAAGTTTTTTAAAATAAAAATATTTCAGTTGCGTCGGCTGTTTATTTTTTTTCTTCGAAAATAAACAGTCAGGATTTTGTTTTAATTGAAGGCGCCGTACCAGCTAGACCTAGACTATAACTTTAATAAGACAACCAGGGTATTTCTGGTTGAAAGAGGCATGGCAAAATTGACTGCTCCATTAACCTATGAAACATTAGAACTGCATGGCTTGCTTTTCAGCAAGAAACAAACTTTTTCTACGTGTGATTTGAGCTTATTTTAACAATTCGCACTGAAAGCCAAGTTTATAAAACGGATAATTTACACTAGCAACAAGTTGTAAATAACTCAGTCAGGAATAATAAGCTTGCAATTTGTACCTCCTGGGGCGAGTCTCTGCAATTGTATTGTAATACCTGAAGCTTAGTTTACATAGAAATAAGAACAATATAAGAACACCGCCAAGAAACTAAGAAGACTGAGCCTCAGCCAAATTTACTGGTCCTTGTAAAAAGAGCGTGTAGTTGGTTTCTAGTAATAACGTTGCAGTCTCATTCGGTTCGTTTGATGTCCACTTTTTGGTAATTAGAATCTTCTATCCCTTGGCTAAGAATATATTGTCTTCAAAAATAGAAATTTTCTTCTGCTTTGGAAACTAGTGTTTGCTTTGTCTTGGTATTGGCTCACTAAAGATATGTGCATGCAAGCAGAACTTCATTTTGCAAGCAATGCAAGAAACATCGCTTATTTCATCTTCATGTTAGAACCTTTAAAAAAATCAGCTCAATTTTAAATCCGTTTAAAAGTTTCTATTGAAGAGCTGTAAACATCTGTTTGAAACTGACGACAATAAAATGATTTTCTTTTAGAGCATCCTCATCAACAGTGTTATAAATTGACCTCTTAGTAAATCCGTAGCTTAAAGCTTATGGAAGAGAAACAGACTAAATAAACTTCTTCCTTGGCCCATATAACGATGCTAATTCAATTAGTGTTTGACCACGACATGTTCCCGCCAACCAAAATCCTCTTTCTCTTGCTCTGCGTTACCCGAGTTACGTATTATTCATTTGAAAATCATCTTTATCAACATTCCTTTTTTCGCTAAATCTAACAGTTTTAATACTTTAGACAAAATTTGGTAAATTTGGCTTACGAAAAGACAAGGTAGGGAAAGAAATTATAAAAGACTTCGCGCTGATGGCGTCTAACTCGAAGGATCTAATATTCGAGAAAGTTGAATTGAGTTTCAAATTCTTTAATACGTAAATTGGTTTATGTTTCTCTGTACTTGTTTCGTTAGTCTTGCGGAAATAATTCAATATCTATCAGCTGCCCAAAACGTAAGCTTCCGCTATTCTAGACCTAATCAGAATCAAATAGTATGCATAGAGACCGGTATTTTGTCGATGTTTTCTGCTGAACTCTATTCTTAAATTCAAAAAGTTCTTTAAGAACAGCGAAGTTGCGATTTCTATTATAAAAACGAGTTTATGTGTTGTGAATCACCCTAGTCGTATCTAGACAGAAGGGTTCATGGTCATGAAACTGTATGTTTAACGATCCAACTGCCACTAATGGTTTTTCCCTTGTCTCTTTTTTCGCCATATGAAAACCACAAAAGCATTTCGATTATCGTGAACATTTATTTGTCGCTGCTCCTAAGTAATATATTAACTAGTCTTCGCATTATACTTTCTCCTGATTGGCTGGTATTTTTCACGCCAGTAAATATTGTGAGACAGATGTATATCCATGCTATAAAAAATGAATATTTATATCAACAAATTGTAACCATACAGATTCGAATCTCGCCATGACATTCGCGGTAGGTAAAGTTTTAAACTAAAACAGATAAACTCGAATGCTTTTATTCCTTTCAGGTACCATTACGTGGCGGCGCGTAGCTAGTTTTGTGATGCCCGGCAATTATTTATTTTCAAAGTGTTTATAAACGCTAATTTTCAATATTTCGCGGGATTGGAGTTTAAGTTAGGGTTTTTTCGCTTGATTAATATTTTTGCTTGATAACGCTTCTGTGTTTTCTCTGACTTTTGTGCAGACTAAAAACCCTCAGTGGAGCAACTTGCTTTCTGGTTCTGTGTTCATTCACTGTACGGCTGCAGTAACTTCCACTCATAGCTTTTTCAAACTTTTTTTTCAATTATTTAATGTTTTATTTTCCGATTCGAAAAGTATTAAACTACCACAAAAAAAAAAATCGAGTAGAGCTTTACACTCTGTTATTGTACGCTTCTGGATAGAATCTTTCTTGGGTATTTCAAATTTGTCAGTTTTGTTTAGCAACAGAATGAATCGAAACTATGATTTTCGACTCCTTATAGGTTTAAATACATTACAGCACGCTAAGATTTTGGTAATGGGAAGACTTTTTGTCCTTTCGGTGAGTCCACTATACACAATAAGTATAATGTCCGCGTGATCGCAAGGACGATAACAGATTTGTTATTTGAGAAGTGGCGCCGAGGCTACGAAAATTCTGAAATCGAATGAACAATACAGCTTGCTTTTTGTGGACACTAGCCAACAACTTGACAATTAAACGGCGTTGTTTTGGAGTAGAAAACGTTAAAAGGTTTGGGAAAGCTATTTTAAAATTGAAAGAGAATCGACATTAGGAGTGTTTGTTTCTCTTGTAATTTAAGGTTCCTTTCCGTTTGAGTTTTTTCTGAGGGAATCAAATGATCTGAACGACTGACTTTTCACCGCTTTTGACTGAGAAATCATTTTGTTTTATAACGAACAACATTAATTTTGATCAAAGAAACTGAAAAATATTTTACTTACAAACTGTAACTATATTCTCTGAATTTTCGAACGTTTCACTGTTTTTTTCGTTGATGCCCATTAAAATGACAGTTGTCAAATGAGAGTGACAGTATTAAGAAGTTGAAAATGGAGAGATTTTATGATAATGAAACTTGTTTACCAAATGTGACACTAGTACTGTTTCACTCCCATTGATATTTGAAACAAACAGTGGTCGTTCCTCCAAAACAAAAGACCTGACTGTACTAGTAAGTCCAAGGTTGCCGTTTTGTAGATTTGCAGGTGAGTACGTTATATGTCATAAACGACGCCGAATAACAACAACTTGTTTTGCAGTAGAGCTGTTCTCGTCATAGTTTTTGCCG
This sequence comes from Hydrozoanthus sils, assembly GCA_027575215.2. NCBI lineage: Eukaryota > Metazoa > Cnidaria > Anthozoa > Zoantharia > Hydrozoanthidae > Hydrozoanthus > Hydrozoanthus sils. The sequence goes on along the minus strand of JAOBRD020922290.1, from coordinate 19,204 downwards.
CCGTTTTTATTACTTTTTTTTTTTGCTTCACGCTGTTAAACGACAAAAACTTTTGCTGCAGGACTTGTAATAAGGCTGTTATCAGGGTTTATTACAAGAAAATAGAAAAAAGACGCGACTATTTTATGAGTTCATCTTTTTGGTTTTGTTAGTGTACTGGCTTCAAGAAATGTTTGATACTCGGACGTCTTGAAAATATAAACAGCGGCTAGCATAAGAAATAAAAAAGAAATTAAAGGACTCGAAATGATAAAACAACTCACAAATGGAGTGATTACAGGACATGCAGCCCTTTAATGCCGGCAATATTTTACAATACTGGTTTTTTTTTTAAATTTTCCGGCGCCTACCACATAGCTTTTTGAAATTTCGTTAAATGTTGACGCGAAACAGAAGAAATTGAAAGACGTTTTTATGAATATTAGAAATAATGAAAACAGAATAGTAGCACTAGCAGTATAAGTGAGTTAAACATTTCAGAACTATTTAAATTGTGTTTACTAGCTTTCTAATGCTTAAGACTATAAGTTTCTATTTTGCCTGACCCTCAGGGAGTTTTAACCAATTATTGACAAAGAGCGTTTGATAACTGGTCCTACTTCCAAAGCAGCAAAACTGTTTTATTAGAGTATAGATATCTTGTACAAATGTTTGAATGACATAAACTTTTTCAACCCTGAATATACGCCAATGTTTTTGTTGGCGTATTACTAAATTCCTAAATTCATGTTACCAGTTTTGGAGAATTATGTTTTTCATCTTCGGTAGTTTGACATGTTGATCAACTCCTGTTTTCTCATCACTGAATGACTCATCTTGTATGTGTTAAGTAGGGAGAATTTAGGTTGCATGATAGACTGACTGGGGCTGAAGGAGCTAACCAAACGGAAAAATGGATACCTTATAGGGTTTCTTTAAATAAAAATATTAAGCAAATTGTGTTAGTTTGAGATTTCGGTAACTGGTTTAAAAAAATGAATATCAACAACGATTTCTACTTTCAAGACAAGCGAAATGAACACTCCGTCTTTACGGTTTCCACGCAAGATCTTTTTTAATGCATTTGGGACCAGGTTTCGGCACATAGCGATTAGCATATTTCAACGTATTGCGACAAATACATACTTGTGTGGAACTGGAGGTGAATTATCTGTTAAATAGTCTTTCATTATATCAACATTCTTAAACTGTCGTCTTTCCCTTGCATTTTACGGCGTTGTAAACCATGCATAAATGCATTCTCTGCTCTAAAGTACTAGAGCTATCGGCTTTTTTCAGTTTTTTATCGTGACTCTTGACGTAAGCAAGTACCCCCAATGCGCGGTGGCGTTTCGAGCGGTAATACTTACTCGTACTTACTGGTGCCGAATATTCGACATGTTGAATGGTTTGTGCATAATCTCTAAGTTTGCGTGCGCGCAACGCTATCATCTTGCAGTATGATGCAAACTTTGGAAACTTGCCTACGCAACGTCACGAGTGAAATTTTACCAAGCTGAAAGCTTTAGTGTGCGGCGGGCCTAAGGTCAAACTCATGTTGAAACAATGATTTCCCTCTCCCGCCCTCAAGTGTGAAAATTTATTTGTTTGTTGCAAATTATCCTTTTTGTTTTTCCATTTGAACCAGTGTTTACAACTTGAGAAAAAGTTCAATTCCATATTAGTGTTCTTGTTTGCAGTAAATTATGAACAAGTTTGGTGCCCTTTTTGGTGGAAAGTTTCAATGCTTTTGACCTTGTTTTTGTCTTTCAGAGGTGATGAGCTGGAGAGTAAGTTCAATGGCGAATGTCACCGTTAGACTTCTGTCTGGAGTCGCCACAAGTACCACTGCGAGGCCTTTGCCACAAGCAACCACCGTACACAATGTGTCTTCCTTTCTCACTAATGCTTCCAGGACCAACCGCACAAACTCAACTGGTGCTCCGGGGCTTGGTCCAACTTTAGATGTCTCGGATATTTTGGCCTGGAGCATTGCATTTGGAATAGTGGCAGTAATGGCAATTCTTGGAAACGCAATGGTCATCACAGTTTTCACACAGAACCGCAAACTTCATACACGAACAAATTTCTTTGTTGTAGGGCTTGCCGCAGCAGATCTGATTGTTGGCATGTTTCTGATTCCAATGTATATCAGTGTTCTCTTCTACACTAACAGCGGGTCTGTTTCTGATAGCCTTATGGACCCCTATACAGCATTTGACGTCTTTGGGAGTTTTGCTTCAATATTTCAACTGACTTTAATTGGGTTGGAGAGGTACTACGCCATAGCTCATCCAGTGAGCCATCGAAACTCAAACAAGTGGCTATATTTGAGCACCTTAGCTTTCTTTTGGATGCTTTCAGCTACAATCTCCGTTATACGCGCGTTTTCAAGCCCACGTAAAAGACACGCATTTACTTACTCGATGTTGATCCTATTTTGCCTTTCTGTGACTGTGATTTCTTTCGCGTATATTGGAATACTTAAGAAAGCCAAAGCACGTAGCAAGCAGAAATATCGAAGAAGGAAAAAACAGGACCAGGAGGTGATGATAGCTCTTACAATACTTATGCTATTTGCTGTCTTCATTATCACATGGCTACCATTTTACATCATAAACTTGATTTACTATTTTAAATACAGCCTTGGGAAAAACATTCCAATGTTTGCAGTGTTATTTACAAAGTTGTTACATTATTCGAACTCTGCCATTAATCCAATAATTTATTCCTTGAAAATTCCTGGTTTCAAAAGCACTTTTACAAGCCTGGTACGGAGGGAAAGTCGAAGGTCTGCTTCGCGCTCCTTTAACGGAAGCTTGATAAGAAAAGACTCTTATCGAAAATCTCCTGTATGAATTCCTCAGGAGAAACTACCTTCAATGTGGGAGGTTTGCAAACGAGTCAACTTACGCGTTTGTCGTATTGCTTCAATATCAACAAAATCGAGCAAGAAAGATGCCTCGGCTAGTAATATCCAAACAACGCTTTATAATGGATAACCATTTTATGGTGGTCAACTAACCTACATTTTTCTTCAGCGTGCTGAAGTTGAGCCAACAATGGAATGTTGGCGTTCCCAAGATGGCTGTCTTCGGAAGCAAATCGTAAACTTTGCAACTGATCATGACGCCGTAGTGATGCAGAATCTGTCAAGTATTCGAGGTGCAACATTCAGACAAAAAATGTCTAAGTAATGACTGATTCTTAGAGAATTCCAAACATACACTTGAATATAAAAACTATTGGCGTGCTTTTTGTTTATCGTGGACAAAAAATGAGAGGAAATTACGATTTGTACCCATCTTTACAACATAGCATTTCGGCAAATATTGGATGTTCTTGAAATTTCATTGTTATGAAATGGCTACTAGTGGAAATGAGATTTAGCGAAGCCCAGAGAAATCGGGCGGGGTACTTCATTGTATCTGGGGAATTGTTGAACCGAGGGTTCTAATTCATATAGATGCTGTAGCTTTGCCATCACCCTCTAAACCTCATATCCCAACAACTAGGTAAAGGGCCTCTTTTTGAGGTAACTTGCTATGGCGGGTCCTAAATATGGCTTCACTATACCTCAATATCAAGGTTTCTTTAGAAAGATTTCTGTCCATATTGCCTCTTAACCCTTTCAATCCAAGTTGTATTAGTAAATTCTCCTAACTGGAGCCCATACTTTTTAAGGAACAAGTTTGGGAGAATTTTGCTTTTCATCATTAGTTTGATCTGTTCTCATTTTCGCATGACCAAATGTGTTTTTTCTGTATGTGTTTTGTAACGAGAAGGTAGATGTTGATAATTGACTAGGACTGAAAGGGTTAAGTAAAAGCAAAGAAATAAAATGTCCAAACCTAGCTCAATAAGGAGGGAAAGAGAAAGCCACTGATCATTCACAAAAGACGAAGAGTTCTTCGAAAGGTTTGAAGAGTGATTTGACTTATTTAATAAGTTGCATTGAAAAAATCTTTCAACTTATTATCTATAAATATTTTGAACTTGAAGTTTTAATTTTTGGTGTCGATGGAAATGGTGTTTATAGAAAAACTGTTTATATTTATTTTATTCAACTGATTGACGTTTGCAATTTTTATTTTATATAAATATTTTTTGACGTACGTAACCCCCCACCTCCCCCATCCTCCCAGGAAACTCTGCCTTTGTATTTTATCGTAGTATCTGAACTAGTGAATTATATGATAAAGACCAACAAGACGAAGAGTCTCCATCTTGGAGTGGAGGGAGTTACTTTACAATTGGGGTTTACAAAATTAAGGACTTTACGGTTCGGTAGTAATTTCAATAATCTTATTCAGTATCCATTACAACTGTTAAGGTTGAGAATTGGATCTGGCTAATAAACTGCATGCAATAGGGTGATGACTGTAAGTATTAGCCACAAAATAAGTATTCGGGGTGCGCTCGAACGCACCAGCTAAATTCAAACAACATTAAATAAAATTATAAAATTTAATATGTTTTGTTAGTTGTTGTTTTCAAGGCTGTAAAAGTTGGAGCTTTGTCCAAAAACCGATTCCCCGTTTTCCAATTTAAAAAATTTGAACTGGCGTTGGAAACAAATCAAACTGACAGAAAAGATGTTTTCACTGTAGGAACTTATTTTTGTTTTAGTTCCAAAGGAGGGCTTGTAAAGGCGCATGTGGATGACATTCAAATTTTGCTTCTTCGCTATCTTGTAGCAAACTAAAATCAAATAGCGTTTTTTTGGAAGCCGTTTTGTTGCAGTCTGCCAGTTCAAAAAGTTAATGCTCCACTGCTTGATCTTATTTCGCTGCCCTTACTACAGAACGAGTCCTTTTACTATTTCAGTCCCCGTTGTATTGGTAAATTCTCCCATCTAGAGTGGTTAACCCTTTCAGCCCAGTTGTACAGTGGAACCTCGCCTTACGGCCACCTCGTTATAACGGTCACTTATTTGGTTACCCCTTGCTAGTCGAAGAGAAATCAGCTTGGTAATTTAAGATTGCGTTTGTATGGTGTTTCAATTAAAAGCACCTTAAAATATTTCTTAATGCTCAATATGTTAGCCCATTGACTGTTATTTTGTTATCTCTCACAGATGTGGTATACGGCTCAAAAAAGTTTAGCACGTGTGTAGACAATGAAGAGGTGCTCCTCGATGATGATAATTTTGATTATTAAGACAACGATACAGAGGTGAAATCGATTCTGCAATACTGTAAGCAAAATACATAATAATGTCAAAAAAATTAAATCAGAACGTGGCTAGTTCGTAATACACATACAAACGAAAATATGCACTTGAAACAGATAATACGACAACACAACGTTCCGGCACAACAAACCTGGCCGACACTCGTCGGTCAGCGGTCTACCCAGCTGATATAACGCTACAGACAAATGGAGCCGTAACGCTTTTGAGTGCAATTGTTATTTAACAAAAAAATCCTTTAGAAATAACTTTTTAAACGTAATTCTGCGCAGGTTACTTTTTAACTCCAGAGTCCTTTTGTAGGCCGTCGATAAAGTTTACACCAGGAAATTAAAACTGCATAAAATATTACAAGAAGTTTAGACGTAACTTACATTGCAATTATCTTGCTTTTGAGAATGTTTTGCTGTACTGGTTCAGTCATATTTCAAAAAGATTTAACTTTAAAATACACAATACAAAGCCCGTGGCCGCTAGTCAGGCATCTCAAGAATTCTCACTTAGCGTGAACAAGGCTCCGCGAAGAAGTCGAACGCTTGCTATTACTTTCAAACTTTGTTGTACTGTGTAGTTTAAAGTTAAATCTTTTTGAAACATGCAATTATATTATTTGACAAGACCTTACCGAAAAACTCGTATGTATAATCCTTGTAAAGTTTTGCTCTGCGTTTATTCAAAGACTGAGTGAATCAGAAAACTGATTGTCCTTATCATAACGTTAAAGGCGGTGTGATGCACTATGTAAATCTCGCGATACCGTTACAAGGCGTCACACTCCACGAGTCTTTACATGCGTGTTGCACCTAGATCCTAAAACGTTCAAAATCTTTGCAAGATTTGATGACCCGATTTTTAGTTTTCGGAAGCCTGGAATAGTGTTGTGAGACTTGCTGTACCTAACAAACTAAAACCTGTTACTCAGCCTTAAGACTTTGTTGAACTGAATTAAATAAATTATTTTTCTTGAAGTAAATTAAAAAGTTTCCTTTTAAGGAGAAACTTCAATATAGACAAAAATGACAGCTGTTTGAGAGGAAACATGGACCTGCTTCAACTCGCCTGTTGAACTGTTCATTTTGGCGCGCGAAGAATGAAAACTCCACAGTAGAAGGATCCGTGTTTTATGAATTAGACAGTATGATCAAGTTTCCTTGTATGGCTTCCATGCTGTTTTAGAGCATCGAATGCTATTAACGTATACACGGTATTATATGCGATGAGAGGAGCATTATGTTCGCAAAAACCGATTCTATCCTTAATCAGTATGTTTTATCTTTATTATTAAGACCCGTCCAAGAAAAAAATTGAATTTACGAGCTGCTGTCATTGTGTTTACTAAGTGTGTGTAGAAGGCCGCGGGAAGAGTTTACTAAAACAGTTTACTCATATTCTATGAATAATTCAAGTTAACTGTCTTTAATATATAAACATCGCAATAACTGAGTGTGATAGCGTCCGTTGCCTTCCGCTATACTGAAGTAATTAATTTATTTGTGGTAGTGCCTAAATCTTAGGTATGTAGAAAGCACTGAACGATCATCGTCAGCTCAAGAGAACTGAATTTTTTTTTAACATACAAGAGTCCAAGCGCAGTTTTTCGCTAATGCTCCTAAAGCTTATAAGGGCCGCCGGACGCATTAATTTCTTGAACCTGCCATTTACTTACCCTCACATGGCGTGCTTTGGTCATATGTTCGTTTAGGCACGTTTTGCCTTTGGATGAACCCTTTCTTTTTTAAACTAATGCAATAGCTTGTTTTTAACGCTTGAGATATTCGTTTCAATGAATCTTCGCCTGATAAAGCTGATGAAATATAAGTAATGCACTACATTTTGTATCGGAGTCATTTTAAGACAAAGCAAGCATGCAGGTGAACATTTGTAAATTTGCTTTGCATTATATTAACTGACAGACCTGACGAGATATCATATCAACCGTTTCCGTCCACACCAGTGTGCAAGATAAAGCGATCCAAAAGGGAAACGTAATTTTTTAAATTTTAGTGGGGACCTTTGAAACTAAAATGGATGATAAATTATCCTCCAATGGACGAAAAACCTCAATATCAATGAAATGTTTCATTTCTTTGGGCAATCAAGATTTCGCTGTTAGTTGTTAATAAACTGAAAACACCATTGGCAACTTGATATAACCACGTTTAACCTGCGTTTCAAACAAATTTACAAGTCTGTTCAACTCATTTTTTTCTGCGAGAAAACCTTCCAAATTATGAATTCCTCTTAGTGATCAAAAAGTTTAGCATATCCTAAGTCGGTATGCTAGTTTTTGAAGGAAAGTGTCAGGTAAAGCCGGCGGCTTTCAGCCATGATTGTTTCAATTTTTCCACGGCAATTAATATTCGGCTCAAGTTGGTGTCATCTGTAAATATTCCTTGATGTTTTATCAAGTTTGAACTGCAACTCTATAGGTTTGATTTACCGACATTATCCTACAGGGTGAATTCGGTTTGATAAAATTACCCTTCTGCGTGTGGTATGGAAATGCTTAGTCTTGAGCTTTGACTACGGACTCATCCTTATAGTAGTCCAAGTTCCAGCTCATTTAATTTCGTGTTGTAAACCGTATTTTACCGAGTTCTTGCTTCTGTCATTCACAGAGTCAGTGCCTGTTTCTGAAAATCATTTGTCTTTACTTAGACTTTTTTTTAAATTGAAACTGGACCTAAATTCGATACATCGCGTCAAACAAACTAAATACAATGACAACCGGTTAACTCATCGTTCAAAACTTCTTACTTTTCCTGATTAATAACTGCAATGGGCTCTGGACTTATCTTGCTTGTTTGAGTTGGCTGGTCGCATTGTGCACTTTTTGCGGGCTCTGTCATCTCAAGGGAGCTTCCAGCCGTAGATTTTCCACAAAATCTGGCACAAATACCAAGGTAACCTTTCCTAAAATGAGGATTCATTATACCATAACAAATTGGATTTACCAAGCTTGATAACGCTCCAAGAAAGCTATACGTTGTGTATGTTGGACGGTTCATGGACCATTTTCCCTTGAACGCGTCGATTAAGTCAATGATAAGGATTGGGGTCCAGCAACACATAAACAGAACGACAATCACAAACAACGTTCTTGTAATTTTGATTTCCTCGGCATTTACATGCGTAGTCGACTGCTGAAGGTTACTGTTGTGCCTTCTTACAGTTTGGAAAATTCGAAAGTAACAGAAAAAAATCACACAGCTTGGAAAACCAACATAAAATATCAACAAGAAGGCAGTGAAGAAAGTACTGTTGACATGTTGGTAACAAAAAAACTTCGAGGGAACAAAGATAAATTTGTTTCCAGCAAGAAAATATGGAATTGAGGATAAAAATGCACTGATCCAAATTGAAGAAAGAATAAACTTCACCGACCTTGCGGTGAAAACGCGCCTATATTGACTGGTTTTTACCACGCGATAATACCTATTAACTGCCGTCCAAGCAATTGTTTGTATCGATGCACAAACGACACTCAACACAATAAACCCGTTGAATTGGCACATGCCATAACCAAACGGCCATTCAGAAACAGCGAGCACCGTTAAACAGAATGGCTCAGAACATGTTGCCATACCAAGGTCAGAAACGGCCAGCGAGATGATAAAACAGTTAGGAATGGTTTGTAGGTTTTTGTTCTTATAAATAACAGCCATAGTCATGAGGTTCTCTGCAATTGTAAAGACCCACATGATTGCAAAAAGCGTGGTCTCTAATGACACCAGAAAGACGCTTCTTTCCTTTAGTTCGGTAGCCATGAACCTCAGTGATTCTTCAAGCGCTTTTTTCTTTTCCATTTCCGTTTTGTTTTCTTTTTCTTTCGCAGTTCAATATCAGTATGAGTGCTTCTTCTCTGTTTTGCCAGTTTGAACTGCTTCTACTACTTGTCCAAGAAAAAACTAGTTATTAAAGCTGATTAGGTCTTGCTGTTTCTTGAACCGGACAACTTTAACTTGACAAGAGATTTCAAGTTTTATGTGATGTGAAATAATGTCAAAATCAAGAGTCGCTTGCGTAAATCATAAAGTATTTTCTGTTAACCTCCACTATGACTTTTCCCTTTCTTGGTACGAGTTATCCATAGAATTCAACCGGCCGTCATGTAAAAAAAGTGTGTAGTTAAAGCACAAGTGTCTTAAGACCTTGCTTAGTTTGCACACAGGATTTCAGCTGTTTAAACCGACTCACTGTTGAAGGCAATTAAGAATGACTCGTCTTGACACATGCTGGAATTAACATGCAAAAACATTGAGCTGCCTAATTGAAGTTGTCTGCTGAAAACGATGTTAAGCTGAAAACCGTTTCCAAATATTTCAGTTCAAGCGTACATTTTTTTAGGTTCGAAATACTTTAAGCTTTTTGCTTCCTCGACTGCGAATGTACTAAATTAAACTCAAATCAAAAACCAAAAGAAATGAAAAAGCGAATTAACACAACAGAAGCAAAAGGTGCTAAAATCGAATATATCAGCGCGATGCTTTTTATAAACAATGTTCCTTTAATTACAATTTGACAATTTGGCATCCTGGGCTTTGAATTGTTAACGGTCACATCATCTAAAAAACAACTTGTTATCTTCTTGTCTCCGATAGATTCAAAGTTTTCAAATCTTTTACAAATACAAAATTTGTTTCTTTTAACCATTAACTTAAAGACGTATAAACCTGTCAAGCGTTTGTTAAACAACCCTTATCAGTATGAGTGAACTGGTACTAGTGAAATCAATATAAGAAATTGCATACACGTCACAGGCAATTTTTAATTCTCGTGCCAAATACAGCGAAACAAAGGCTTTCTTTAAATTCGAATCTTTTTTTAATTGCAACTTGTTTATTGGAAACAAAGATATAAGTTGTGTCGAGGTTCTTTATGGTTTATTGCTATGGTTAAAAAGCTTTTGTTATTAATATTACATATCTTATAAACTTATAATCCATAACTATTGGAAAGAATTGAAAAGTACCTTTTGATACTTGAATAGAGAACCTAAGTAGCTATAATTTTTGCATTGTTAAAGACATGCTTTGACTGTTTGTCTCATTAGAAATCAGATTTGAGGCTTCGAAGGGCAAGCAAGCAATCATTATCACCGCTAGGGGGTCCCTTACACAGAAAATCAATTAAGAATTATTGATTTGGAATAGCTTGAAATACAGACAAGACTAGTATCTTTCACTGATTGAATGCTACAAGATTGTATTTGGCTTAAATTGCTTAGATTTTTATGGCTTATTTTTATGAGTTTTGGGAAGTAAGACAACTAGAGCCACCCATCAATACAAGATTAAAACTAAATCAGTTAGGTTTGATGGCTTTAAGTATTTGGGTTTTTTTGTATGAATCATTCAAAATCCTGGAAAAATTATAGAGTTTCCGCTGCTCTGATTGATGGAGGCTGACGCAATATTCTGGCTATAATCACCCCGCGTGAGGTGATTATAGCCGGCCTGTAAACAAAATGGTCGCCTCGCGTTATTTTGTTATTTTCGAGGAGGAAGTTAACGCAAAGAAAAAAAAAAGCTGTTTCCAAAAAACACCAATATTGGAATAACGGTTTTAAAAGATTATGCAATGTAATTACCACGATTTGTGCTAATTAATGAAAGTAGAAATGTTTCAGATGTCAATATGTGCAATTGAGCAAATGACAACAAACACAATTTTGCTCAAACTGATTTTCCTTTATTTGACAGAACGGTTTCAATAACAAACCCAATTTACAACAGAATTTGAAAGTATGGAGGAGAATCATGGCCTCTCGAAGTTTTGCGTTTCCGTTAGGAGAAAAAACTGAACTTTCTATAAAAGAACAAGTTTGCTGTCAATACGACCAGCTCTCGATCGCCATCTCAAGTCAACACTGCACTTAAGAAATTTTCACTGCAATAACCAATTGTTCAGTGAAGCCAATAAAATATTAATACCGAAATCCTACCTGAAACAGCTTGTCAATGAGGAAAAATTCAAACAACAAAAGCAGCTTTGTCGCGTTTTAGTAAAGAATCCACCTGTAGTTCCTTCAAGCGATCGACCATTTAGCAGACACGAAAAATGCTTCATGTTGTAAACTAGCTCCAATAGCCTGAAATGCGAGTAATTCCGAATGGCTCATTTACATTCAATGTGAATGTAAATACTGATTGTGTTTGATTTTTCTCCTTGAACTGGCCGCTTATTGCATCTTTTTAGCAATGAATACAAACCGCTAAAACTGTGTTCATTTTGCCTTTTTCAATTCATCATGTGATCGGCGCATGCTACTATCTGCTGTGCAATGACGCATGGAAATTTGAATTAATAAAAACACAAAACAGAACTGCGTTTTTCCATTTATCACTTGGCTATTTTTTCGCTGTAATCACCTAAGTAATTTTACTAAAACAATCATTTGCCTCAGGTTTAGTGAATACCTGGGTAATGAATAATCATATAAGCTGTCGCGAAATGAGCTTTCTCAGCTTTCTCAAAACAGTCAATAGCCTTGGATGTTTACTGTTTCAGGAACCAATCAGAGCGCGCGAATTGGTTTATGATAAAAAGTATTATAAAAAGCATACAATTATGATTATTACTATTCCTTATGTTTATTTTTAATGAGAATGCTTTTACCTACGTTGCAGATCCTAGAGTAAATATGACTTTTACTATTTAGTGAAAATAATGTAGGAGACCAGACACAGCGGAGCTTACCTTAAGGTCTAGCTTTTAAAGCAAAAAGCAAAATTTGCATTACTGTATCTTAGATTGCGAGACGGCTTTTAGGAAGTGAGAAAGATAAAAGATAAGAAACCAGGGGCTAAACCCCTAGGAGATTTAAACATCATAAAAGATAGTGAGCCTAGCCTTGACACCATTTCCGATACGGGAGGGTTAGGAGAGCCCACCGTATCACGTTACCTGACCCTGCTGGCCCCCCGTGGAGTTGCTGGAGGATTGAGCAAAAGTTTTGGTTCACACCAAGAGTCTTCGACGGCAAGGGCGATACACGTATAATACGAACGAATTTCACGTTTTTATTCATGTGGAGAAACGTTTTTCGGAAAATCATACAATGTCAGAAGCTTTTTAACGTGTCATTGCTTAGTACAATCATCATGCACAGTTTGACGAGTTTCCCCGGGGAAATTTGAAGTGATAGAAAATAAAGTTCTTCTGCTCTCTTGTGACTACAACGCTAAGAATGCTGACATAACTTCCGACAATGAACAAAGCACTTTTCTTCACACCAGTGAATGAAAACCTTCGTAAGAAAAAGAGAAAAAGAGTATAAGCCTTTCCCATAAAATCATGATGAATGAGTTGATAAGGTATACAAGGAGAGATGGACTTACAATGTAATATTCTGCTTATTTTATAGATACTGATGAAATTCCTTCATAAAACACAACGTTTTCAAAAGAACCGGCTGCGCGCCTGAGCGGGAATTCGAAGCTCTCCTATAATTGGCTAATCATATCAGTAACCCCGGCGACACCAATGCCCTCATACGTGAAAGATGAAAATGCCGCGCGCGATATGATTTTTTAGTAAAAGGAAAATCTTGATATTTCATCAGTATCTATGATAACAAAATGCCAAGAAGATTTTTTGCTGATTGTTCGGCTTTGTGTACAAGCTTTCGTCAAAGGAATATGATCTACAGAATTACAAACACCAAAGCGGCTACAGAAACCTTTAACAATAGCAATCAAAAAGAGACTTCCCTATTGCACGATATCTAATGTTCACAATTAGAACGGTTTTCAAAATCAAGGTTAAAACTATAGTAGTCGGATTACTAAAATCGTCAAACTGTCCAATCAAAAGCGATAAAGCTCAGCTACACGCATTAGCCGAACAGGCAACCTATTTTTTTGTTAATTTAGACAGCCATTTTAGTGACATTTTCAATGTCGTTTACATTGTTGTGCTTCTGAATTAAAACTTGCCTTGATGGCTCATACATAAAATTTTATGCAAACTACCAATAGCATACGGTTGTTCCGAAACAGTTATATTAGTATATTAGTAGACCTAGTTTTTAAAAAACCTGCACGAAGTGTCTGAGTAGTACTGTGAGTTGAAGCAACTGAAAGCATTACTATCACAAATGTACATTAACGACTAACGGTGTTCTTGGGTGAACATATTTGGGTAAACTTGTATCTCTATTTGTCTTGTTAAGCTATAAGTCCGGAAATAAAATTATTTTTAAAAGCTGCTCTATTACAAACGTTTTTCTATTTGCTCTTTCAGACTTTAATCGCATGACTCTTGTTTACACTTTCGGTTTTCTTAAAGGAACCGTCATTTCAAGAAAAAGATGGGTTTTGCTAGAGTGTGTTAGGGAGGCCATTAGCACTTGACAGAAAAAAAAATATTTCCCCCTTCACGTCTGACTTTTAAATAAAGGGTTTCTTTTGTACTGATCTCTGTAAACCTAATTTACTGTACAATTCTAACAGAGAGCAGATTCAACAGTCGTTAGCTGCTCCCATACCACAGTAGGTCGCAGATTGCGAGCTCTTCATCATCAATTAGCATTCCTCAAGTAAAAAGTTCTTAGCGATTTGACATTGCAGAACCTAATCAAATATATTGCTTGATTAAAAACTCATAAGACAACATTTTACTTTTTGAAATACTTAAACAAGATACCTTAATGTTTCTTCAATTTTTTTAAAAAAAATAATTTTTGAAAACATGGGTTATACCTTAAGTTTTGATAGTTTATTCTCATTCTTGTTACAAAATTAATTAATTTTTGCATTTTGCACTTGCCGAAGAAGGCAACTGATTTCTTGAGTGAGCGTAGCGACGAGTAGATAAACTTTGTGCGTAGTCACGGCAACGTGTAATTTTCTTTTTTATTTTATAGGTATGAGTGTTTCGCTGGAAAATAAATTAGAAAAGCACAGAAAAGATCAAAGAAAATACCGATTAGCGGTATCTGACCTGGTGAGGAAATGGAAATATGTCACTCGTACCCGGATGTAGTTTCGTATGAAATTTTCGAGTGGTATATTTTATAGTAAAACGCTCATATCTATAAAATAAATGATAACATAGGGTTTACCCTCCAATGAATATTTTATGTAGTTTTTGGATTTTTAATTTTTTTAATTGCTTTTGCAGAATATGTTCTTGTGCTACTGCTCTAAGCAGTGAGATTTTTTTTTGTTGAACAACAGTGCAAGACAATAACAGCAATAGTGTTAGAACTAGCGATAGCGATAGTGATAGTGACAGTGACAGTGAGTGATGACAATGACAATGACAATGACAATGACAATGACAATGACAATGACAATGACAATGACAATGACAATGACAATAAATGTTGATCAGTGGCGCAGCCAGGATCTGAAAGTTTTGCAGGCCCATATAGCCGAGCGAGAGCTAAAGTCCGGGGGTTCATGGGAAATTTTTGAAAATTTATTGCATTTCTGAAGTTGCCAGATGTTCCTCCCGTGCCACTACTAGAAACTGTCTTCCCTGGATCCGTAAATGTACTGATGGACGTAGGCACTGGGGGACTGGGACGTTAATTATTAGCTAAGTCTTCTTTCCACTCGTTTGTAGCATCAACATCAGGGGTTTTGGGCAGGCATTCGTTGCAAAATAACAGTTTGAACAGGTGCTTTCAAAAATGTGTTCCCTTTCTTCTTTTTGTTGAAAATAATTCAAATAAATTTTCAATACTCTTTTTTTCCGTGTCAAAATAATCTGAAGGCCCGGGCCTGCAGGCGTACAAGCTGGCCACGCCACTGTTGACAATGACCATATCTATGATAATGATAATAATATTAATAATGATAGTGATAGCGATAGTAATAGCAATAATGATGATGATAATAACACTAGCAAAGACCATATCAATGAGAGTGTTATGATAACGATAATGATAACGACAGAGATATTGATATTGATAGTGATAATGATGGTGACAGTAACAGTAACGGTGTAATAACGGTGTAATGATAAATACGGTGTAATAAAGGTTAAAAGAGTTTTAAGTATACAGTGTTGACGACAACAATATTTTTTTATTCTTCAATTTTTTTTTCAAACAATAACCAACAAGCAAATTAATACAGCGGCATTACTATAGCGTGCGATGAAAAATATGTTGTCAAGCCGTAATTTTGAGCACTTGCTTCAAATTTTTGTGTGTTCCGTAACTGCTATTTTCACTCGTGATAAGTCTTGTGATAAATGCTAGGACTGGGAACAGGTGTCACAAAGGATTATTTTTATAGTGCTCTGCTTGATTTTTTATGTCAACCACTAATTGATAAGGAACACAAGCTGTCCAAAAGTCTTGTGATGAATGCTAATGACTTCCCTCCGTATGCAAGTAGAGCAGTGGCAAGCTTGTATTTCTCTGCTTTTGAATAAAGATCTCTCTGGTTAGGACTGGGAACAAGTTCGTGTAAACTGGGTCACAAAGATATTATTATTAGAGTACTCTGCTTGATTTTTTATGTCAGCCACTCATTGATAAGGAACACAAGTTGGTGAGGTGATCATGACTTTGACACAAGATTGTGCAAAGTGTACTTTCTTTACTAAAGAGGCTTTATGACCTCCTAATGTACCATTTACGATAGAGGTCAATAGATAATAAATAGCCAAGCTACATTGTAGTGTTACTCAATAAGTTGTTATTATCTTTGTCTCCACGTGTTTCTTCTGGAATTTCTCTACAGAATTTATAACCAGAAGTCCTCCTTACACTATTTCCTGGCCGGAATAATCTCATATCAAGACTGCTTTGACTTCTCAATGAGTTTGGAATTCTTTTCCGCCTTCTGTACAGCAAGGACACAAATGCATTGCGAAACGCATTCAAACGCCATGCATACACTATTGGGTTAACTGCTGAATTAGAGTAGTGAAGCAGCTTAGCGACCATGCCTGCTTTGGAGGAGATGCAACTACGGCAAAGATAAGCAACGATGTTGATGACCATAAAAGGAAGCCATGCAGTGACAAAGAGTACAATGACAAGAAAGAGGGTTACCGCCAGCTTGACTTCTTTGTTGCTGTTCCAATAGTTTGTGTCGTGTTCCTTTATAGAGACGATGCACCACATTGCCGTGTAAGTAGCGCAAATTACCGTTAACGGAAGGAAGAAACACGCAATGAGAATGTAAAACCGTGATTCTCTCAGCAGGAGGACTCGGTCTGGAAAAAAGGGAACAGTGACGAGGAACGAAGTAAACCACAGTCCTACCAGCGCAACCTGATAGGACTTCCTTGACGATACACGGTGTTTGAAAGGCCAGCCAATAGCGTACAGCCTTTCTAAGCTTATAATCATTAGATGCAAGATTGAAGCAATACCCGAGAAAACATCGAGAGCAATAAAAACGCGGTAGATGGTAGTTGATAACCAAGCAGTTTTTCCTAGCCATATGGATAAAAGATTTGCTATCCACATCGGTATGGAAAACACGCCAACCAGCACATCAGCTATAGCCAGTCCCATCACAAAGTAATTCGTACGCGTGCGCAGACGTTTAAACCTTGCAAAGGCTATGATTACCATTATGTTCCCAAATATGGCAACTAGAGCGATGATACCGTTGACCACACACCACACAGCAATTTCCTTGCCGTTCATACCATACATTTCCATCAAGCTTTTTGAGGGCTTATTCGATTCGTTCATCGTGATATGGGTCTCCTAAAATGCGTGAAAGACAAAAACGTTGATTATCAAAGAAATATATTAGGGAATGTGTTTCGTTGCTCTATTGTTAAAAAAAGTTGATCGTCAATAACGACTAAAACGATGTACAGGCTTTATACAAAACGTCAGTACTACTTGGAGTAACTAGCATTGCACATGCGCACATTTGATTCTACACGAGCATGTACAGTCGTTGTTTTACAGTTTGTTAATAAACTATCTTACCGAACACAATACTGTAAAGCATGTTCTGCGCACACCCAACCCTTAGCGTGTTCCTGACGTTCTTAAGATCCCTGATATATTCTGCTTCAATGAGTGGATAAGAAATGTTCTTATAAAAGACTGTTAAGGATCAGTAGAGGTTTTGAACAAATGTTGCTTATAAAAAATATATAAATCGAGTTATAACGTAATGTCTGTGCATTGTTAAATGCTAAATTCAAATATATAATGATTGGCCAAATTATTGGTGTAACCATTTACCATTCTGTACGACTACCCAAAGAACCAGTTTTTCAAAGTCGTTAATTTTTCGGTTTATTTCCGCTTTGTTGCTTATTAGTAATTATTGTTGTGTGTTTTTTCGCATAGAGATTTTCGTTAGTCTGTGTCTACCCTTGGGAAAGTTTAAGATTGAGAAACTAAGAAAATCTCAAAGTCTACCATACTGAGGGCTCATTACGCAACCTATAGAAACACGCTTCTTTAATGTACTGAAAGAAAACTGGCTGCGCAGTCAAGAAAAAGGCGCGTCATATTGCCTTATTTTAAGACTTTGGCTGAGTGGAGAAAAGTACTCACTTTTGAAGGTACGTTTCATACTTTTTTAGGTGTTTTAGGAAAGAAACCTTTTACACATTTTGCTAACTACAGTCGTCACAATTAAACAATTATACTGGAAAATATAAAATTTGGAGGGCTATCGCTGCAGCTGGCTTGAGAGCGATCAAGAGAGAGCTGATAGAACTAACGTCAATGCAAAATAAACTTTTTACCTTTAACAGCATGCGTGAAAACCTTTGATAGAAAAAGAGAAAAACAGGTTTTCGTTGAAATTTAACGCAGGTATCGATAAAATATGAAAGATAAATTGCACTTAGCTTGAGTACCAAAAACATGTTTTACCGATTGTTTCTCTTATACAAGAATAAGATTTTATGTCTACAAACATCAAAGGTTACGAAAACCTTAACTTTTAAAACAATAGCTGTCAAAAAGAGATCTCAATATTGCACGATATTTAATGATCACAAATAAAAGCCAATTTTAAAGAGCGTCAAATCAAAAACGATAAGATTTTATGACTTACAACAACCGAGCAAGCAATTTCTAATTTAACAGCCATTTACGTTTACATGGCTTCAGCTGTCATTTTCACTGCTGTGCTTCTGAATTAATATTCTTCGAAATGGCTCATACATAACATTTAATGTATTAAACTACCAATCGCAACAGCTATTTCAAAAGAGTTATATTATTAAGCCTAGTTTTAAAAAGCCTGCACGAAGTGTCTGATTGCTGTGACTTGAAGCAACTGAAAGCATTACTATCACAAAATAATGTGCATTAAAGACTAACGGTGTTCTTGAGTGAACACTTGTATTTCTATTTGTCTTGTTAAGAAGTCCGGAAACAAAATCATTTTTAAAATCTTTCTCGAAGATGCTCAATGTTAAAGACTTTTGCCGCGGTTTTGTGACGTATATCAACAACGTCCAAAAAATTTGGATTTTAGATAATAAAAAATGACAGCTTTTTGCCATCAAAAAATATAAGCTATTTTGTTTTAATGAAGGCTGAGAGTCAAAATGCGAAAGCAGAAAGCAAGGACAGAAAAACCATTGTTAAGTTGATATACACAGGCCAGCAGTTTTTCGTGCAATTGCGAGTCAACTTGCACTAGCCATTGAAAGCCACGTTACACGATGCAATGGCGCCCACACAGGCTACAGCTTGAAATTTGTAACTAAAATCACTGCGAAAAGGTAAATCTGAATTTTACTTTCGGCAACAACGTCTGCAACTTGCCTCGCAACAATTTTAGCCATTGTAGGAGTCGTTACACGCAATAGCTTTGCAAAAGTATCACGAAAAATTGCATTGGTTAAGTATTAGCTTTTATCAAGGATAGCTCTTCTAATTTTAGAAATGCACGTTATTAATTCGAAACTAAAAGCCGACATGTCTATTTTCTGTATGAATATAGTTTCTAAAAAACTATTGAATGCGTCGGCGAGTAATATAAACTTGAAGTTTTATATGATAAATAAATTATCGTCGCCGTGAGATGATGTGAAAAGCTGACGTTTCGAGCGTTAGCCCTTCGTGATGCTCAGACGAAGGGCTAA
>JAOBRD020922073.1:0-12445 GCA_027575215.2 Hydrozoanthus sils | reverse complement strand
TTGGAAAAAATCAAAAAATTCTTAAAAGTTGTTGAATTTTTCTTAAAATCACCTTGTTTGTATATACTAAAACAATTTTTCTCTTCAGTCTCGGTGAATAGTGGCTTTCAGAATATTCACCTCGACTTCTGAGAATAGTTGTTAATTATTCTAAGACGTTACCTCACTAAGCTAAGACACGTCATCAAGTACCCCCATGAGTCGCGCCAGCCACGTGCCCAACTCGTGCTCTGTTGTGTTCGAAAATCACTTTGTCAAGGCAATGAACACACAAGTCGTGAAAACATTAAAAATTCTATATCGAGCAAATATTCCATTAATGACCTCATATTTTCAAGTGACCTCATATTTCTTAAAATATAGGTATAGAAACTTTTTTTGTGTTTATAAAAATGTGCAAACGTTTTCGATCATGCATTTTGATCACAGTCTGACGATGAGCAAAATTTTATAAACATGAAAAAAAGGTTATAGCTGTAATTAATTATTTCATCAAATATCTATTATTAAATGGCAACTTTGATTTTTGGCCTATAAGCTCATTTCCCGCGTTCTGATGATTAACTAAAACTTGGAAGAATAAATTGACCTAAAGCCATTTTCTTACGGAGTTACGAACTTTGACAGTCAAATTAAACAATTATGCGCGATTAATTTTACTATCCCAAGAAAATACAAGTATGGACGGTTTTAAGAACGCGACTGACAGAACCTAAACAATTTTACAAGAGATATCTACTGGTAGGAACTTTTCTACCAGAAAATCAGAGCATTGCCTAAAAATTTTCAGCAAACGGAGAAATAGACCACAACCGCCATCACCAAAACACCGCTAAAAAGGCGAGAAATTGATGAAAAATATAATTTACGGTTTTGTCCAGACCAAACAAATTTAAACACTTAGTGACGTACTTTTTTACCTCCCGAAGGCGCCAATTTGGGTGGTGGTGTGCCCATTGAACAAGTTCATTAAAAATTGTCGCGTATATTTTTGATGAGCTATATATTTATTATAACAAAACTAAAACTTCAATATCCACGTTTTGCTCTGTCTATCCGAAAGAGTATATTTGCCCTCGGCTTTTCATGAAAGACCGAGTTGGCAAAGTATTCACGGCAGGCAGAGCAAAACACGGTTGTCAATATTTTTTTTACCTCCGGCTGAAATTCATTGCTTGATTAAGGAAGCGTTTTTTTGACTGGTTTCAAATACAACGTAGGTGTTGACCAAACCAGATGAAAAAAAGTCACCAGTTCAGTTGAATGAACACTAGTAAGTTTTAATCTATTTGCCAGAAAACTGATCGAGCCGCAAAAGCTACCTAATTACAATTAAGCAATAATAAATTTATATTGATGTTCTTTGAAGAATGAAAAGCAACGAACTCTAGAGAACGTACGTTTGTTACAGGCCGAATCAACGAAAGCCGGAAAAGCAGACAGTAGGAAAGGGCTTGGCTAGCAGTAATTTAAGGAATGCAAATTACCTTTTTTAGCATTTTCCGCTCACTCGTATGAAAAGAAGGGGAAACGAAAACACTAGTAGCGGGTTACTAATGCATTCTTGGTAATGGATAGTGAGATTCCTTCTCGCTTTTTCAACGATCGGACCATTCGTTATCCAAACCTGACAGAGAACTTCATACAAGAGAAAAATATTTCTGTACCGTGATTAATTAGGAGAATCAGAAGCAGAATTAGTTTATTTAAACACATCAGTTTACAGAACATTTACAGCTAATAACTTCTTCTGGATATTGAGTTAAATTGAAGTGTAGATATGGTTTCAGCGAGGTAATGTCTAAGGTCTAAGTAAACTGAGGAGTTGTCGGGTTAGCCTTTAGTAGTAATAATTCTACTTTATGTTTGATTGAATAACGAAAATGAAAGGAAGGAAGGGAAAAAACTATTAACAATAACTAAATATATTTTGGGTTAAGGATTGTTAAATTTTAAGAACATTACTTGAGTTGATGAAGCAACAAGTAATTCTTTGTTTCTTTGGAAAAAAGAGATTGAGTTCTAATGAGTGATCTTATAGCCATGGGAACTTTGCCCCAGACTTTCGATTCAGTGAAAGAGATGGTTCGTTTTGCTACATTTGTCCTATAAGATGGTACATGTAGATTTTGACGAGAAGAGTATCTGGTAAGGTAACTATGGTATTCAGTAGCATATTTAAAGCAGCTATCAAATTTTTTGTTAGCTGGTTTAATTGCCATTTATGGACAAATTTGAGAGTACTATGGTAGACACTCTCAGTTTCCTTATCATATGAATTATTTTTAAGCAAAAAAATAATCTGATAACATGATTTTGTTTGACCTGGACTTTTTCTAAGTGAGTTTTATGACATGTGTTATATAAGGGTATACAATTGTTTCATTTGGACTAAAGTAAGATAGCCTTAATTTGGAGACGATACCAGTATTTTTGGAAGTTTTTGAACAAATATAAGAAATACGATTACCCCAGGATACAGTGCTATCTTCAAAAGACACCTAGATATTTGATGCAGTTCTTATTCGCTAGAGTGTGGACAGTGTCCTCTTTGTCTTTTAAAGTTTTTTTTTATATTAGCAGCTTTTTCTGAGTTGATTTAACAATTATAAAGTTGGTCTTTTTGAAATTTATGGAGAGTTTGTTAATATCACATCATGTTTTCACCTTTGCCATTTCTTGGATTACAAATTGTTCTAATTAAGTGATATTGTGTGATGTTGAAAATATATTTGTATCATCAGCAATTAAACTAAATTTGAGTGGCTTTGAACAATGAGGAAGTATGGAACACCAAGCATGACAATAAATAGGTTCTTTCACGAATATATGTTGAATTCTCGACAAGACATCCGATATAGGTATTGAAATCCCTATATATATAGACAACACCTCATATATATACGTCGAAGGAAGTACTTCAAGGCTGGTTATGTCTTATAGGGTTTCCTAAATTTTATTCATGCCGCAACTAACATCTGGTCAATTAATTTTTCGAAAACAATTTTGTTAACATCATTGAGAAAGGCCTCTTCTTGGAACTGTGAAAAATCCCTATAAAAGTCATTTATAGTTGAAAAATTAAACTGTTTCATTTGAATAGTACAGAACACGGCTATGTGATAAAAAATATCAGCAAATCAAATTCCTGTCGTCACTGTGAAAAGGAAATGAAGACAACAAAGATAAATGTTCTCTAAATGTTAAGCAGGTCACTCCAGACAACGCCTATTTTCTCTCAACTTTAATATCTGCTGACCCTAGTAGTAACATTATAATGTTATCGGTTGACAGTTTATTTCTCTGAGTTTCAAAAACACAACATCCAAACCTCCACAATAATCACAATACAATGTTTTGAACTCGGCTTTGCTTTTGTTGCATTTATAAGCTGAATAAACTGTTTGAGAACGCCATCAGCTTAAAATTTTATAACAACATTTTTTAGATAAAAATATCCTAGGATGTTTCTTAATTAAAGTTATGATATTGTATATTATTTAGGGAATCAGAAGACTCTCCAAACATTGCCGAGTGACCCCATAAGCTTCAAACCCAGCGCCTTTTCTTATTTTCCATGTTTTTCCCCGACCGATCTTGTTTTTATATTAGTTACTTTAACTTCATCAAGGAACTTAAAAAAAGTGTCGAAGAACTGTTATCTTTTTTTATCTCCCCACAAATTCCGATTTCAATGCTAACAACAAGTAACACCAACATAAAGCTTGTGTCTGGCTTGAAATTCCGCGCAGCATAAATAATAATTAAATTCGGAGCTCGCGGGATTAATGCTCGATGTTTCCTTGTTTAAAAACACTCTGGTATGCAAAAGAATTGCATAAGAAATGGTTTTTTGGCCGCGGCTTTCGACCACGGAAAAACGTCATTTTATTCTTTCACACGCACCGTAAATTTTAACGCCGGAAATTAGATGTCACGTACGTCGTTATTTCACTATATACACCTTGAAAACAGTGTTTCAGGCGTAAAACACTTATTCTGCATCAAAACAATCAAGTCGATTTCTACCATTATGGCAGTAACACTACTGCTCATCTTGCTGTCCATAAACTGTTGTTTGTTGCTACACAATACCTTTGCAATTTCACATAAAGGTAAGTTTTAAGAAAGATATTTATCGGGAAAAATAGAAAACTCGTTGTATATAAATATAACAAATGAATATAATACAACTCGCTGTATATGATCAATATAAATGTGGTCCGTGTGATGCGAACTATGTTAGCTACACAGCTCGCCATTTACATCAAAGAATTGAGGAACATACATATTCAGCAATCGGCAGACACCGTTTACAAGATCACGGGCTAGCAATATGTTAAAATATGCTAAAACTTCTCGCTGGAGCTGCTGTTGTATTAAAATTGTAAATTATTATTGCTTATTGAACCATATTGCACACGTATGCTCTATCATAACTAAAATTTTAGTCATGCAGCTTGATAATGACTTCGAACGATGTCGAAACGTCAAGCTGATCGCGTTTGTTTTCCTGATAAACTTTATTTCAAAGTCAAGGCTTTTTAAGAAACACTTAATCCTATTTATTTTATGTTACTAACTGCTTTATGAAAGTTTTTCCAGACGAAAAAAAAAACACGTCTGATCTTTATATATCTTATTCGATTATTGTCTTTAATATAGCTATCTACAAATATACCTTCATCATCGAGCTCAAGGTTTCTTCAACTAGACTCACTTATCTGATAACTGTATAACTATTTATTTAGATGCTGCTCTTGCCCAGATATTCCTTATCAAATAGAAAGATTTTGGTATTTCTGCTTTTGTGATATATAAGCCTGAGCGCATTACTGTGTTCTTACAGCATTGAACTTGTAATTCGAAATATCACCTAGTTGAACTTGCTTTGATTTTCTTTCAAACCTTTTTTTCTACGATGGCTTTCGTGAGCATCGATCTTTTCCTAAATCACAAAGCTTATTCAAAACGTCTATAGACTGTGAAAACCTGTCATATAGATAAACAGTAACACTGAGTTGTCAAACAGGTCAACTTTATCTGTGTAGACAGTAGCACTTTGCACCATTCTTTTTTCAGCTGCAGAAAAAACTTCTTTTTCGACAACAAATTTAAAGAATTTTTGCCAAAACCCACTCTCTTAACATTTTTAGGCTGCCCAGCAATTGGACTTGCAAACATTTCAATTATTCCTGACAGAAGCTTTACAGCGTCGTCCTTCTACTCTGATAGGTACAGACCCTATAAAGCACGATTAAATTCAAATACTTATGGTTGGGGATCAATTACCAGTGAAAAAAACACAGGTTGGCTTCAGGTTGATCTTGGACAAGTGTACTCCTTATGTGGCATTGCGACACAGGGATGTAAATACAACGATGAATGGACAACGAAATATGAATTACAGTTGTCTAATAGAGGCAAAACTTGGAAAAGCTACAAGGAAATTAGAAAGACAAGGGTAATTTATTACAGTATAACTTGAGTCGTCAAAGGAGTTTATTCTATTCTCTAGATGCTTCCATGTGTTTGGGTATGAAAGTTTCCTGAATATCAAACACAAAACCCTAAAAACCTTAAAAACATGCTTTGGTCTTTGAGAAGATTGAAATAGTGGTCACATTTAGAACGCAAGAGCTTACAACCAGAAACGAAAAACTGAGAAGAACCCTTAAACTTGCATACCACAGTAAGTTCTTTTGCTGTAGGCATGACTGCTTTGTTTGAGGCATGCGTGCCATTTAAGTAATTCTCGTATCTATTTCCAGCCGATAAATGTAATAAATATAATAAGGAAACGACTTCGAAAAACGTTTTGGAAGTGTACTAAATGTTTTAGTAAGCAATTCCGAAAGAACACAAATCCCTGCAATATTTCGGTTTAACTCAAAACCATTTTCATTTTGGAGTCGTTTTCCTACTATATTTAAGTAACTTTCGGCTCTAATTAAAGAGCATATGACCCCAAAGCAGGACTTGCATAAACTTTGTTTTGAGGTAAAACGCACTCCACTGAAAAAAAAAAAAACTTTCATTGTTTTACTTTATGTAAAAGAACATAATATGATAACATTTTCAAATTAATATTTTAGTGTTTTAACTCCAAAGTCCCTGTAAAAGTTGTACAACTATCTTGTAACCAAGTCGCGAACTTACTAAGTATTGTAAACATCCTCGCAAAAGTTTCAATTAGTTTAAATGTTTTGTTTTTTTATTTTGTGAGCGTAATAACCTAACTTATCATTTATTAATTTGTCATTGATTTTACCGCCAGCACCCAAGAATATAATACTCTTCAAAATAATTGTTTCCTAAGATATCAGAAATAGGTCAGTAAAAGTCTTTAAAACATTTTCTTTCATTTTATAACACAATATTTGAGTTCCGAGTTTTTTTCTTGTTAAGGTGAACAGTCTCTGGCCTCGTAACTGGGTGTTCAAGAAAACACAATAACGCGAAAGAGCTAGAACGTAAGGCTGTCATTGTGGCTAGCCAGTGGTCTCAATTCCTTGCTCCTTTAACGAAGTTCAGATATTTAAACATTTCTTGTAGTCCACACCTAAACTTAAACCAACCTATTCGAAGTTAGCATATACCAGCTCGGCTATGCGCTATTTGATTGATTTAGAAATAGTAGATGTGAGATAAAATAGTGGATAATGACGTTGAAACAAAATGGCGGATGGAAGTAGTCGATTTGCGTCCGTTTCGGATAACGATATTGAAAAAAATAACAAAAAATGACATTACTCGAAACATCATGAAGCAACAAAGTTTAATTTGAAAGGACTTCAAGGTCAGTATGTTAAGCTTTATTTCTATATTTGTTGCTGTAAATAATTAAGTTGCTCATGCGCGAGTTTCGTCGCGCTTTGTGATTCAATCAATAAACACATTTTTTTTACAAATCTCTCTTTTGTCTTGAAAGGAAAATTCTATACATCAGTTGCCTCGCTGGTATATACTAAAACATTTATCCTATTTCAATTCAGGTGGATTTTTGCTTAATTAATATCTACCTCTGTTGAAATAGGATAAGTATTAATTATCCACTTTTTAGGGCGTTTTCAAGACAATGTGTACAATGGTGTTCTTTTAATTTCAATATTTTTACGAGCAGAAGAAAAAACGGACAAAAATGTATACGCTTATCATGAGATAGAACAGTTTCGCCATACAGGAACAAACACTGAACCCTGTTATAATTTTTGCCGGATTCATTTTGACTTAGCCATGAGTGGAACTTTACTAACATATCTATACTAACCTTTAATTTAGGAGTTCACTGGAAACAATGACAGAAACACAATAAAACACAACACTTTACGTGAGACGGCGATAGGAAGATATGTGCGATTCCGTCCGACTGCCTACCACCGCTACCCTGTAGTGAGGTTGGAACTTTACGAGAGTGAGTTGATTGCCGGTTCTGATAGTTATTCAAGAGGCGTACTTATCTTTACGGAAAGTTTAGGTGCTCGGCTGTTCAACATCATATGAAGACCAAACAAACTCAACTTCACATTGACAAAGGGCTTTGGATAGAGCTCGAAACCTCAGCACTTGCTCACATTATTTGACTGGCGTAACGAAGCATGTTCCAAATTTTCCATTTTTATCTTATTGTTGATTGGTGTCTTTAAAATCTTAATACAATAACACACTCAAAATGCAGGTTCATCAAGAATTCAAATTGTTGTTTCAAAGCCTACAGCTAGTCTCCATTCTATGTTCTTGAGCAATAGTATGTTCAGGATTGCTTCTTTTTTTTACTTGCTTTTTTTTTTTTTTTTTTTTTTGCTGATATTGAAACCTAATTAAATGATAAAACAAGCCATTATAATTCGTGACGTCAAACTAAACTTTTTTTTTAACCTGCCAAATAAGATTCGTTGCTGTAGATTACCACTGCTTCAAATTTCTCTTTTTTTTTCAAGATATAAACGAATGTTCTCCAAATCCCTGTGCAAATGGAGGAACCTGTAGAGACGGGATTAATGCGTACAGCTGCACCTGTCCACCAGGATTCACCGACTTTAATTGTACAACTGGTATGAAAACATAAAGACAGTTTCAGTTAGAATATTATCCTGTTTCAAAATTCTAATCTACCTAAGGTATAAACGAATGTTATATCTAAGGAGGAACATGTAGGATTAGGATATACATTAAGACATATTAATTTGGAAGCAATTTAAGTTTGTCCTGTTTCACACATCTGTTTTCTTTTCCAAGATATAAACGAGTGTTCTTCAAATCCCTGTGCAAATGGAGGAACATGTAGGGATGGAGTTAATGTATACAACTGCACTTGTCAATCAGGATTCACTGACAACAACTGTAAAACTGGTATGAAAATGTTAAGGCAATTTAATTTAATTGTAAATATTTTCCTCCTCCAAATTGGTATGTTTAAATCCAAGATATAAACGAGTGTTATCCAAATCCCTGTGCAATTTGAGGATCACCGGTAGGGTTTGATAGTACTTTAGAACAATTTAGTTTGGAATCATTTAAATTGTCCTGTTTGACACTTTTATATTTTATTGCCAGATATTAACGAGTGTTCTCCAAATCCCTGTGCAAATGGAGGAACATGTAGGGACGGAGTTAATGCTTACAACTGCACTTGTCCGCCAGGGTTCACCGACTTTAATTGTACAACTGGTATGAAAATTATAGAAAACTTTGTAAAAAGACTTTCTTTTTCTCTAAGTTTAATTTGTTGAAAATCTTTTTGTTTGGTATGGAAATGTAAAAAAAAATTAGTTTGAAATTTTTTGATTTTTTTTTTTATATTTCTATTTTCTTTTCCAAGATATAAACGAGTGTTGTCCGAATTCCTTGCAATTGGAGGAACATTGGAATAGTTGGGATGTGCATTAAGCTAATTAAAT
This sequence comes from Hydrozoanthus sils, assembly GCA_027575215.2. NCBI lineage: Eukaryota > Metazoa > Cnidaria > Anthozoa > Zoantharia > Hydrozoanthidae > Hydrozoanthus > Hydrozoanthus sils. Next base: position 3,545 of record JAOBRD020922073.1, on the reverse strand, counting down.
TAGTTTGGAATCATTTTTAAACTTTGTTCTGTTTTAATCTTTTACTTTTTTGCCATATAAAAACGAGTGTTCTCCTAATCCCTGTGCAAATGGAGGAACATGTATGCATGGGGTTAATGAGTATAGCTGCACTTGTCCACCAGGATTCACCGACAATAACTGTACAACTGGTATGAAAATATAAAGACATTTTCAGTTGGAACATTTTTAAATATTTTCCTGCTTTACATTTCTATCACCTTTTGCCAGATATAAACGAGTGTTCTCCAAATCCCTGTGCAAATGGAGGGACATGTATGGATGGAATTAACGCATACAGCTGCACTTGTCCACCAGGATTCACCGACTTTAATTGTACATCTGGTATGAATTTAATAAAAACTTTGTAGAAAACGTACTCCTCTAAGTTTAATGTTAAAAATCTTTTTTTGGTAAAGACATTTATGCAAAAACAGTTTAAATTGAAATTATTTAATATTCCTGCTTCATATTTCTATATTTTTTTCCGAGATATAAACGGGTGTCATCCAAATCCCTATTTAATTCGAGGAACATCTGTAGGGTTGGGATGTGCATTAAGCCAATTAATTTAATTTGTGATTATTTGGAAACTTCTACTTTTTTTTTGCCAGATAAAAACGAGTGTTATCCAAATCCCTGTGCAATTTGAGGATCACCGGTAGGGTTTGATAGTACTTTAGAACAATTTAGTTTGGAATCATTTAAATTGTCCTGTTTGACACTTTTATATTTTATTGCCAGATATTAACGAGTGTTCTCCAAATCCCTGTGCAAATGGAGGAACATGTAGGGACGGAGTTAATGCTTACAACTGCACTTGTCCGCCAGGGTTCACCGACTTTAATTGTACAACTGGTATGAAAATTATAGAAAACTTTGTAAAAAGACTTTCTTTTTCTCTAAGTTTAATTTGTTGAAAATCTTTTTGTTTGGTATGGAAATGTAAAAAAAAATTAGTTTGAAATTTTTTGATTTTTTTTTTTATATTTCTATTTTCTTTTCCAAGATATAAACGAGTGTTGTCCGAATTCCTTGCAATTGGAGGAACATTGGAATAGTTGGGATGTGCATTAAGCTAATTAAATTAGTTTGGAATCATTTTTAAACTTTGTTCTGTTTTAATCTTTTACTTTTTTGCCATATAAAAACGAGTGTTCTCCTAATCCCTGTGCAAATGGAGGAACATGTATGCATGGGGTTAATGAGTATAGCTGCACTTGTCCACCAGGATTCACCGACAATAACTGTACAACTGGTATGAAAATATAAAGACATTTTCAGTTGGAACATTTTTAAATATTTTCCTGCTTTACATTTCTATCACCTTTTGCCAGATATAAACGAGTGTTCTCCAAATCCCTGTGCAAATGGAGGGACATGTATGGATGGAATTAACGCATACAGCTGCACTTGTCCACCAGGATTCACCGACTTTAATTGTACATCTGGTATGAAGTTAATAAAAACTTTGTAGAAAACGTACTCCTCTAAGTTTAATGTTAAAAATCTTTTTTTGGTAAAGAAATTTATGTAAAAACAGTTTAAATTGAAATTATTTAATTTTTGTGCTTCATATTTCTATATTTTTCTCCGAGATATAAACGGGTGTCATCCAAATCCCTATTTAATTCGAGGAACATCTGTAGGGTTGGGACGTGCATTAAGCCAATTAATTTAATTTGCGATTATTTGGAAACTTCTACTTTTTTTTTATATTTTATTGCCAGATAAAAACGAGTGTTCTCCAAATCCCTGTGCAAATGGAGGAACATGTATGCATGGGGTTAATGAGTATAGCTGCACTTGTCCAACAGGATTCACCGACAATAACTGTACAACTGGTGTGAAAATATAAAGACATTTTCATTTGGAATCTTTTTAAAATATTTCCCGCTTTAATTTCTATCACTTTTTGGCAGATATAAACGAGTGTTCTCCAAATCCCTGTGCAAATGGAGGAACATGTCGAGATAGAGTTAACGCATACACCGGCACTAGTCCACCAGGATTCACCAACTTTAATTGTACAACTGGTATGGCACTTTAACTACATATCGTATTTTACATTTCTGATTTTTTTAACAGACATCAACGAGTGTTCTCCAAATCCCTGTGCAAATGGAGGAACATGTATGGATGGAATTAATGAGTATAGCTGCACTTGTCCACCAGGATTCACCGACATAAACTGTACAACTGGTTTGACAACACAAAGATCGTTTTCACCAGATAAAAACGAGTTGTCCATAGAACCCTATGCAAAAGGAGGAACATGTAGAGTATCGCTGTCTCATGCAGCGTTCGCAATATTCGTAATGGCGTCGTCGTTGGTCTCTTGATGGTTGCCACATCGCGATTGTATCAGATACTACAGCTGAAAACGAGGCACCTAATGTTCACAGAAGACAACAAAACCGTGCAATGTTTGAAATTAATCTTGCCAGCACTAGTACGATATACCAGTCGATAACAAATTTTCTTTTTTTATTCCTTTTTACTTTGAAAAGTATAATCTTGTAAACTTTGCTCTTCTGCACAATGAAACTGCAGGCAGAGAAATATAGCTAGTAAGTGAGATGTAAAAATTGTTTGAGCTCATTCTTAAGATAAAGCTTGGTTTCAGACTAAATGGAAGTATAAGTTTAATTTTCTATATTTGTATCAAAAACTTAAGTTAAGGATAAAACAAGGGAATTCGACATGTGTATATTATGGTGGGTCTACAGTTTTGATAAGAAAATAAATAGGGCACGGCAAAGAATTTTCTATGCATACTTTAATATTGTTGAATTTTGATAAAACAAATTTTAGAATGGTATTATGAAGACTATGAAAGAGTCGTAGGAGGTTCTCTTACTCTCTTGTTTTGTACTGTGCCTGTTTGTTGGAATTTCAGTACTAGCATCCTGTATAGGATGGAAGGATATACAAGGATACTGCCATCAGATATTTTTTGGCTTTCATTTTAGAGCAGCAAAACGCATAGCATTGTATGTTAAACCACCGTAAAACCTTGTGCCTCTACGTAATAGAACTCAGTGTTTTGTGTTTGCTAACGCTCAAAATGTGTGTTAACTAACACTATTACGTTAATGAGCGTTTGTAATGAGCGTTTGTTAATGGCCGTGCGCTAACTAGAACTGGACGGCCTGTTCTTGTTACTCGTGCCGGGGCCATTAGGCCGGCACGGGTTTCGATCTGCTTTTCGTGTCTATCTTGCAGAGTTACTGAACCGAGACAGGTCACGTGATTTGTCACATTGTTTGTGCGCTACATGCAGTAACGTACGCCATTTTGAACGCTGTTGAGATTTGGGCGTTGTTGAAGAAAGGTATGGAGAGTCATTTTGTTTCGTGGACGCTCAAAGTACACACAAATGCATACGCCATGCCAAGCGAAAAAATGTCAAGTGAACTCAAAGACAATCAGAAATTTATAAGAGAAAAAAAAAAACAAATACAAAGTGTTAGTTGTTAGCAAGAATTGTTGTGAGTACACTAAAAACGAAGAGAAAATATCAAGAT
>JAOBRD020921967.1:0-12446 GCA_027575215.2 Hydrozoanthus sils | reverse complement strand
TTGTTATTAAAATTATAGTTAAACTGTATTTTCATTGTCAATGTTATTTTGAGTAAAAAAAATTTCTTAACTAAATATAAAACATTAAAACTTCTCCAGTTGGGTAGACTAACAATCAGATCAAAACCAATTAGATCTAGGATCTGGAAAGTGAGGGTCTATTGAGCCCCTTGTTGTTGAAAATAGGGGTCTATTTCCTGGATTTGGGGTCCTTTTTTAATTTAGCCAATGAAATTAAACAGTCAACTAAAATAATGATATAAAAGTAATTATTAGTACAGCATTATTTTGAAAAGAACATTAGAAACAACTGAAATAACACCAACTTTAATAATAGCTTTACAACTGCTAACGGTTCTTCAAAAACTTTAGAAAGATTGTCTTCTCAAACATGCTTGCCCAGTCCTGTGTGTTTACTTTTATGCAAAAAGCTTAAAATAATAATAATAAAGTGTTTTTGAAAAAAATTGAAAAAGTCCGGGTTTTGACTGAATCAAGTTGCATTTGTACTAACAGGTAGAGAATTTAGTTGCTCGACAACAGTAAAACATGTGTAGAAAAAATAAATTAATCAGAACATGACACAAAACTTGGGCATTCAAAGCATTATTTGTCACTGACAACAGTATATATGATGACAAAAACCGTGACAGTTTTGAAAAAGCTTTGCATCACACGATGTAATATTATTTTTGAAATTGATTGCAAAGCAACATGACCAAGGTTCAAAAATGTATACTACTGTCACAAATCCAGAAATTTTAGGAACTCAGTGACAACATCTCAATCATGAAACGATGCGAATTACAAATTAATTTGCATGTGGTCACTCAATTAAAAGTTGAGCCTGCAATATTTATGTTCTTATGGGAGATACTGCAAAAACAAAGATGGCGGCGAGTTTTGAGGGAATTCTATTTTTGGGAGTTTTAAAGAATAAACAGTACCAAATTTTTTTTTCACTGAAACTACTTTGTGTCAATTTGGACACGCTAGGTTTTTGCGTCAAAATAAAAAATATTGTCTCCCTGGACGTAATGAAGCGCCCTAGATTTATCACTGAAAAACTACACTCAGATACACTATAAGACTATATACATACGGATATCACAAAACTTAATTTTAAAGTCCCTTTAAAGCTTAATTTTTTTTTTTTAGATTAAAACTAGTGTCTTCTAATAACTCAAAATTCGAATAACCAAAGAAAATTTTCACATCTAAGTATGCTTTTTTAATAAAAAAATATTGGAATTTAAATTTTGATCAAGCAGGCCAGGGACTGGTAACCTGTGTTGTAGCAGCAGTGAGTTGTGTGAATTTTGTTAAAAATGTCATTTCTATTAAAAAAAGATAAGATAATTTTTATTTTAAACGATTTCAAGGGAATAATTCATTGATTAAAGTTATAACAATGTAGCAAGAATCCAATGTTTTGAGCTAAAAAAGATTGCCTCCTGCTACGTCAGCAGTGCAGGCTTCAAAGCCAAAAAATGTAACAGGAACAGCGAGAAAATGTTTTATTTTCGAAAATTACTATTATTAAAGGGTTCTACTTTTCATCTGGAAATTAAAAAAATAAGCTTTATATAAGGACTTTAATAATAACAACAGTTAAGATTCTCATACCTCCCCCATACACTGTCCTTGTTTCCTTCACAGTCTGTGTCAATACACAGAGTGCATCGTGGAGCGAGCGTTCAGCCTCATCCAGAATCTGCTGTGTGGCACCTCTGATTACAACAGTGCAGGCTTCATTTAGTGCACAACCTGAGAAGTGAATCAGCTGCAAAAAATGAAACAAAGTGTTACTCAATCAGATACAATATCACAACAACAACAACAACAACAACAACAACAATAATGATGATAACAACAACAACACATAATTATATTGCAAAACTTTACACTGTTATATGATCAAATAATAATTATAAGGATGAGTATAATATTATAACTTGTAAAATAATACTTTCTTTTAACAAATGGGGGTAAAACACTGGCTATCACAAAACAGGCCAGTAGGAAGAAAAACAAATTTATTTAATAATAATTTGATCCAAGCAATATATTTACTTACATACTGTACTTGCTCTAATTTCCTCAAGAATTGTCAAGCACTCTTTGAAGATCAACTAAAAACATTTTACTTTTATATTTATATATAAAAAAATTATATGTATATCCTTATAATAACTTATATGTTATAAAGTGCCCAGTGGCCTTTACCAGAGCTGTAATTTTTTTGACAAAATGGAGCTGGACTACTTTAAACACTATTCGCTATTCTGAGTTTCATGAGTAGCTTAATGCAAAGCAAGCATCTGACAAATGCAGCTGAGTTATTTGCAATCTTAGAAAAATTATTTATCCTGTTGACTTTGTTGTTGTTACCTTGTCCTCACCAATCATCACCTCCTCAATTAGTTTACAGGAGCCAAGCTTGACGAGGTCAGGCCGGTCAAATGTCGACACTATTTCTGACCCTGAGAGAAATCAGAAAATTCTCAATAGAACTTCTAAGAGACTCAATGCTTGTTTGCAGTATAATTATACTAGAACAATTCATAACTATTTATTGTCACTACAATCATCATCACTATAATCACTCTTGGTAACACAAATTGCAATAATGTTCAATATTAATCATAACTCCCTGAAATGGTCGTTCTGTTTTGCCATGAAACTTCCAACCATCAAGCCAACAAGAAACAAACAAGAGACCAACCTGTCACCAGAGCAAGTCTTTCTACACCTTCGAAGTCTGCGTGCTCAATTGCCATACAGCCTGCATCAGCAAATAGTTGTTCTGGGTAGTTGTAAATTAGTTGTCTTGAAAAAAAAAATAACACAAGTAATGAATAACAGAAAAGGTAACTCAATTCAATGTGAGGCTGCATATTAATAAGAAACCTTGGTTTAGTTGTAATATTTCTTAATAATTAATCATCCTTTCATTATTCTTGTCAATCCTTTGGCAATTAGAACCGTGCTTAAAGTCCCTGCTGTCAGGATTTTAAGATCTTAACATGCTAAAATTTACCAGTGAGGTTGCATGATAACAAAAAAGGGACTCCAAGCAAACAAACAAGCTTATACAGTAGTAACTCTGAAGCCTAAAAACCCGAGTTAATTATTTAACCCTTCAGCTCCTGAAACAACTTAAACTGGCTGCCCAGATACAGTGCCAATCTTTGGCCTCTAGAATTTGTTTCTATTGTTTTTCTTATTGAAACAATAAACAGCCAATCAAATTACGTATACTGTGCATATAATTTTTTAAGTACGAGGGAGATCCGTAAGTTGAAATTTCGACATTACTTGCAAGTGTTGAATGTCATGGTCATGAAGCGTGAAGAAATTAGTTATGATGAGTTCTGGCCCAATCACAGGAACAAACATATCAGAGAGACAAAAATAAGTAAACAAGTCAGAAATTCTTTTGAAATGTTGTGAGTTATTTTTAGTCCTGTCAGAATTCGTTTGTAACATAATAAATTATCTTGGGAGTTTGCATCAAGGGTCATAAAAAACATTTATTAATTGAAAAAATATGAAAAACTCCAAAAAGGTAACCGGTAGAAATTAGTTTTAAGTGCAAACAAAGCAAGACTGACCTCAGCAGAGCATCTGATTATTTGGAGTACAACTTTTGACAGTCAGTTTTCGTGAAGTTTTCGCCTATGGTTCAAAATCTCTTTTTATAATTAGTTTTGGATGTCTTTTAAACACTTGACTTTTCAAATATTTTGTTTTACATATTTAGCTAAACATCCGAGTCTATTTTACAATCATTTCGTCTACAAATAAATTCACAACTCTGAGATTGCATTCAACACCCAAAGCGAAAATTTTGAAATATGTTATAAACCAGTTTTGTAAGAAAATGATTTCTTGCTGTTTCAACATATTTTGTAATAATATAAAATCTAATAAAAATAACTTCTTAGCTAATGATTTGTTTGTTTCTCACTGCTTCAAGCCCACCCAAATTCTAAGTACTACACATAGTTACATGTTTTGATTTTGAGTCAAAGGTAAACATTACACTGCCATTTTACTCCAGGAATAACGGGGAACTGGGTACCAAAACGTTCAGTAGTCAAAGGGTTAATTCATAGCACTAACTTACCGGTTGATAAAGCAAGATATGTTATGCTTAAGAATTTTGTTCACTTTATCTTTCATTTTTTCCTAGAACACAAATGAAACAACATTTTTTTAAAAACAAAAAGATTATAAGAGTTTACAATTATAAAAAAAACTGCTTTACCAGTACTGTCTATCATTCACATTAACCTAGTCAGATTAAACAACACAGTGCCAATGTAATACCATTAAAATTAATAATAATCCTCAACAGGTTTTTGTATGAGGCATTTCCACACTCATGTGCAGTGTGTATACTCCAATGTTTTGGCAAGCAACAGGTCTTACAAATATCACAAGCCTAGACCAAAAAAATAATGGCGAACAAATACTGCAAATTACTATGAATTATCATGTAAAAAGTTAAAAATTATATTTTTCTCAGACACCATAATAATTATTCTTTGTAAGACCTGTGGCCAGCAAAAAAGTGGGATATACACATGAGTGCAAAAATGTCTTACACTGAAAGAAAATGAGTAGAGTACAGCCCAGAGCCTGAGCTGAATTGTGTACAGTACTAGCAAGTTTACACACTTGACATTTTTAAAATTGATGTTGAATTATCAATAATTACATCTTCATATTATACCCTGTACCACAGTCACATAATGATTAAAAGAGTTAATGTTTCAAAAACTTTAAAAACACATGGTACAGGAAAAGAATGATGATTATAAAAAAGCAAAGCACTTTGAGTTTTAGCAACAAAATTAGTACATGTTCTTGAATTACTTTGTCAATTAATAATTTACCTTTTCTGCAAGTTCTAATTCTGCAACTTTTGCTGTTGATTCAACTCTAACTCTTGAACCAAAGACCTGTAGAAGAAGGATGTAAATTAATTTGAAAATTTATCAAAGTACGCACAATACTAAAAAGTAAAAACTAGAGAACTTAAGGGATTTGAAGATTGACAGAAAAGTTACTCAGGTCAAAGCACGGGCATAATGAAGTTTATGCCTTGCTAAAAATCATGTTTCCTATACAAAAGTGCACAATTTTTTCATTTTGCCTACAACAATTAATTTTATGTACACAACTTCAATTTTAACATTAGCATTGAATTTGTACTTTTGCACACTCGACTACATAAAGTGAAATGCCACTTCCTAGCTCAGTTTTTTCCTCCATATCTAGGCAAATGAAAATTTTCAAAACAACAACAGTTTTGTGTGGTACTGAGTAAACACACGAAACTTGATTAATGAGGGATAAACATTTTAAGTACCAATGACATGAAATATTTTGTTACTTCAGTGGATTGTGAGGGTGGGTACTTACTCTGTCAATACAATACTGAGAAGTTTAGAACAAACTGGGATTAAAAGATACTTCCAAAAAGTCATTATGGAACTGTAGAAAACATGCTATCAAAATACATCATCAGACCATCTGCAACAACCTGACCCATTAATAAAACCAAACTTTTCAATTTCAATAAAACTCAGTGATGAAACTCGTGAAGGGAAGAACTAAACAGTATTTCAATCATTTGTTTTGAGAATTCAACCCACCTTAACTTTGTCAGCATCCATTGGAGTGTTTGCAACAAGAATTTTGGCATTTTCTATTCTTTTGGGTTGGTTGACACCAATCTTTTTATCAAGTAAAAATCCTGACAGAAATAAATGTTTTGCTACTTAATCTGAAGCACCATTTTGGTTAAAATCATTTCAAATAACATAACAACTTGGTACATCAAACTTTGCAAAGAATAAAAAAGCAAACTATTAATTTTATAACACTTTGAACAATAAAATCAAACTTTAGAAATGACCATTATAAAATGTCGTATTTCCATTCAGTACAGCTCTGGTGACTTCTAAAACTTACATAAATACAGTAAAGATGTACATAACAGAATTAGGGTACAAGCAAAAAGTTATCTTCTTACAAAGCTGTTTATCCATCTGACAGAGATAATTCAAACAGTATAACTTAGTCCATCAATTTATTATGGTGTTCAAAAATATATGCCATTGTTTTTTAGCAAATCAAATGCATTTAGAAACATATACTTAACAAAGTCATGCCTGAAACTGATCAAATTCACATTTAAGCTTTGTCTTTCTAATCAAAGTGATAACTTGAGTTTTATTGTTTTTAAAGTTTAAGGCACAGAATAAATTAGTTCTTTAAATGGAGGCTTTAAAGTTTATGTCACAAAATAAACACAACAAAAATAGTTAAAACAATTTACCTTTTCAACAGCTGTTAAAAATCAAATTTATCTTTTTTTTCACAGATCTCAAGAAATAAAATCAGTCTTTAAGCAGGTAAAGCTATCTTTGTAGTTAAATGGATAAAACTTATATTGGAATGAGTCAATTAGCATTTGGCTTAATTTTGATTTTGTAAAACCCGAACCAAGGCTCCCTCTTTTGAAAGACCTGGTTACTAAACCAAAATGGTGACTGATGAAACTGAACCACCTTGAAACTGTCATGTTTTGAAGAGGTTTAATTTGATTTTAAGAGGTCAGAGAGCTGCTAAACTTATCAGGTTCTCATATGAAGTAAAAAATGTGTTATCTTTTTTCCAAACAACTGATTTTTCATGAATTTAACGAAATTACGCGAAAAAGTGCAAATTACATGAATTACATGATTTTGAGTCAGTTTCACAAAATCGTGTTATGGCGACGTTCCAGAAGCCCTGTTAATAAGATTTAAGAATGCTTGAAAAGAAACTGCGAACTTTTTTATTCATTGTCTTCATTGTGATCAACTTTTATTACAATATCCAAACAAGCTTCTTTACGTCAAAATGACTTTCAACACACATTCGACATTTCGAATTCAGTTACATATGTATACACAGAGAACTGTACAAGGCCACATTTTTTGGAAACATAAAAAGAAAAAAGGTTTTACAGATTTAAAGTGCAATTAAAAGCAAACTAAAATAGGTTTGATTAAAACGCTTTCAAATGGTACAGACTCCAGTCTGACTCATATATTATCTTGACAACTGAATTGTAAAAAAGCTAATCGAGATTCTTGTTTACAATGAACATCTTAATTCATGATTACTTCATTTATATGCAAGCATCCTGACATGTTTTGCATGGTTACTTGTAGCTACTTAAACAAAAAGGTTCAAATATTGCAGTTTAGTATTAAACAAAAAAGAAAACAGTTTCATTTTATCATATTTGTGGTTCACCTGAAATTAGAGTTTGATAACTACAGTATAAGTGTGAATAACGTTAAAATAATAAAGTACTGTATTGTATGGTATGTCTTCACACGAAGAGCTCAAATAAATTGTACAAGAAGATTTATTTTCTTTCTGATCAATTTAATATTTTCTTTCCTCTTCCTCTGCTTTGGGGAAGGTGGGGTATTGTAACAAAAAAATGACAAAATCTTGGCACCTTCATCAAGGTATGAATCTACTAGATTTCCACCAAGCTTCTTGATCACTTGAATGGCATCAAGATTCCCACTTCCCTGCACAAATGACATTTTTATGTATCTGAGTTAACCAAGATTAAGAGAGCATTGAATAACTGTATAAAGCTCCTGAAAGCACTACGTTTACTGTATATATATTTTAGTTTCAAATAATGTCTACAAATAATGTCTACAAAACAAATTTAATCATAAAAATAATGGTTGTTATAGCAGCAGCTAAGTCTATAAGAATTTTTAAAAATGGTGACATATTTCAAACTTGGTTTTTTAAACACTGACAGATCTATATCTTTTGGTATTTTATCTAGATTTGGCTTACAATTAAGATAAAATTACCTATTTGCTTAAATAACAATTTTCTTGCACTGAAGTCAGCAGATGAAATGCGAATTGAAAACAAACCTGTCAAAATCAAAGTTAAAAATTGTTTTAAATTTGTTATTTAATCTAAAAGTTACTCTCTTGTAACAGGGTTGTAATGCGCAAATGAGATCAAGTCTGTTGTTTTTATGATATATCTTATATAGGTATATACACAATAATTTCTGGTAATGCTGTAAGACAGTTCCAAAACCTAGGGGATTAATACTCATTCTAAACCTGAACAAACCTATCAACTTATGGTATTGAAACTCAAAATTTTACAACAAATGCCATGTTTCACCAACTTAGATGCAAGGTGCATTAGGTAGCTTTTCAGTGAATTATTTTCTTCTCACTTAAAAAAATTGTTATTTTTGTGGAGTGTTAACTCTATCAGCGGTGCAGTGACTGAGCAGTTAGCATGTTTGACTAGTAATGTTCGAGCACTGGTCAGATAACTGAGTTGTGTCCTTGAAGACACTTTACCTGACTTTGTTCCAGTCAACTCAGCTGTATAAATGAGTACCAGCTCTGCTGGGAGCTAAACTGTCCAGTGTCCTGTCCAGGGGGAGTCAAAGACTCTCATCTGCTTAACACTACAGAAACCAGAGATAATTGCCAGCCCTATGAACCACTTAGGCTCCAGAATTAAGGATTAGCTTTTAAAACTCAAGGGAGGAGTAAGTGTTATCTGTGTGATGAACTCACTCTTAATCTCAGCACTGCATCAACAGCCAGTTTTGCAAAGTGATCCCTGTTATGAACCAAGATTTTTGAGCTAAGAGTTGTCCTGGCAATGTTCATTAGGTCTTCTCTAAATTTAACTTCATCATTGCCGTGGTCAAGTGCTGCGGACTTAAGCGCTTCCTCTGCAACCTTAACTGACTTTCTCCAGCCTGCTGCGATGGTCTGGGGGTGGATTTTACATGCTACAAGCTTCTCTGCTTCCTGTGTAGAGAAAGCCAAGATTTAATAAGAATACTTAGTTACCTAGTCTTTGCACAAATTACTTAAACTTTCATTTTATGTTGGCAGCTACAATACAGTGAACATCCCAGAGGATTTGGTATCTTGTATGGCAAATATGTAGGTCTACATTTTTTATCACTTCTTTAATTATTGTTGGTTACTCTACCTAAATTTTTTTGACTGTTCCTTTGCATTAATTTGTCTGCATTTCGTAAAAACTACAGTAGAAAAAATCAGAAGTGCAGAATTTTGTTCTTCTTCATTTTTACAGACTGTGTAATCATAAAAATGAACAAAGAGGCCTGCTGTAACAGAATGGTCATACAGCATTCGCAAATAAACTTTATAACTTATACACATCACTGATCTTTTTGACAATATAGGCAGTGAGTTTGTTTTGACTTGTGAATGAGAAAGTTAAAAAGTCTAAAATTGGGGTGCTTTTAACCATGCTATATTTTTATCTAGACCTGTTAACTCAATTTTTTTAAATTATTTCAAACATATGAGACCTATTACAATCTCCACTGGCAAACAAAAAAATAAAACCCGTCATATGGAGAAATATATTTTCTGTATTATTCTTACAGTATGCATAAAAAAATACTTGCACATGTGGCTTTCTGACAACATTATAAAATTATCTAGTTACAAAAAAATCAATTACAAGTATTCACAATCCTTGACCCAATTAAATGTGAGTGATGACACTAAACATCTTACCCTGAGCAACTCACAGGCCAATACTGTCACACTTGTTGTTCCATCACCCACTTCATCATCCTGAACTTTTGATATTTCTACAAAAACCAATTTGCACACTCTTATTATTTTCAAGAATATGAAGAGGTTTACTACATAACTATAAAGATTTTTGTGCAGAAAACTGATAAACAACAAACTGGCATCCCGAGAAAGCTTAGGAATAACTTGACAAATCTCAACTTTAAAGATGAGCTCCTCTCTCGCAACAACCAACAAGTGCAAGACAAAACTATAAGGATGGTGAAAGAATTTTGAAAATAAATTGTCTGCAGCGTTAGTTTTTTTATTTAGAATTCTTGAATTCTTGATGCGTTCGCCTGCAAACACTGAGTTTGAAAGACAACTTTGGAAAACATTGTGCAGTGACTTCATAAGCAACTCGATTCCTTCAGGCAGAACACAAGCTTTTGCGAAATGCAACAGCCAGTTCAAATTAATTAGTTTCAAATTCAAGAGTACTTACCAATCTCGCTAATAATATGCACAGTATAGCTTTCGATTTGAACGTTTATTAAGATGACAAGAATTTGAAATCAAAATGTTTTTCTTTTGATAGTACTCGAGTTCCAGAAATTTTGGCAAGATTTTCGCAGTGAACGAATGCACTTGTTTCCTTGCTAAGAATAGAACACAAGTGAAACATACAATTATGAGACAACACTTCACGGTGTGTAAACTTTGTCTGCAAATTATGTCACGCTTCGCTCAGCAAATGAAAAAGTGAAAAACTGATGTGAACCGAATGGCAATTACTTGAGAGCAAGAGGACAACTCATTGACTTCAAATTTGATACAAATAATTTTCTTAATATGCAAAAGTGTAACAGAATTATTCCCTCTTGCTCTGCATGCCTCAGGCTTACTGCATGATAATTTATGCAACAACAAACATCAGATCATATTGTTATCATTGCTGCGTCAAAACAACACGGTCATAATTTTCAAAAGCTTCACATTCTTCAAATCATATTTGGCTGAAGCTTCCTAAAACTTTAAACTAAAATACTTTCAATGTTTGATTAACTCTGTCTGTCCATGACCTTGATATTCTGTTGATTTGTGCTTGTTCATGTGTAATGTTGTGGATCGAGTAGGAAATGTCACAAAGAACACTACAGACAAAAAAATTTTGTTCGATCGATGATAATCAATATTACGATAAAGTATTTCTATGCAGGTTTGAGGCAGCTTCAACATATTTGTTACATTATAATTATTTGTGGAACAACAACAGACATGCATCAAACTTCCTGAACAAAACAAAAATTATTATTTACACTTCAAGACTGACTATTAACCTGAAGTTTTACTTTGCCACTATTCTAATAAAAAAAAACTATGCTACACACATTGAAAAGTGAACGATGCGATGGCATTTACTTTTGTTCACAAATTATATGAAAATTAAGACAATCAAACGTCGCTTGCATATAGAAGATTACCGACAGTGAACCCTAACTTATTAACTGACCAATTGTTGTTCTCTTCACTTAGTAATCGAACCATGTTCTTCGAGAAATGAACTGCATTCTTCAAAAAACAAACTGCATTTGTCAAAAAACGAACTGCATTTGCCTAAAAACCAACTGAGTTCGCCAAAAAACCAACTGTGTTCACCAAAAAATGAGCTGCGTTCGCCAAATTAACACCAAACTCGTTCGTGCATTCGAATGCGCGTTTTAATATTTCTTTGCTTCGTTCGTCACATTTTTTGTCAAACAAAGGGGAACGCGTTCATAGCGTTTGTGTTCATGCTTCAAAAGGGTTGATTTTTGCATGGACTGTCACAAATGTGTGTTTAAGCTGTGCCATACAAGAAAGCTTGTCAATTTAAATCCATCTTAAGAGTTACACATATGATCACTATCAAAAAAAGTTCCTCACTTAAAAACTACTTTGCTTTAGCAGTTCCCTCGACATAACGACCTTGTGAAGTCTGTTAACAGAATTCTTACATCCTTAACACTGTTTATCAGATACCATTTTTAGTTACTTCCATTTAAAAAGTGTAAAGCATGTGACCTACCAACAAGTATTTTAGCTGCTGGGTTGTCAATTCCAATTGACTTTAGTATTGTAGCACCATCATTTGTGACTTGTATTTCTTGATTGCGACCAAACGATTGTAGAATCTTATCCTAAAACACACAAAATTGTTATTACTTAATACAAACCTAACTAAAAATAAGCTACTGTATTAACCCTTTCAGCCCCTGGTGGTCTATTTATCAATAGTTACTTTCTCCTAATTTAACTCATACAAAATAACATAATATTCAGTAATGAGAATAATGGGATGTGATCAAAATAATAAAGAAAACCACAGCAGATGAAAAGCAAATTAATTTTCTCCTAATCTTGTCTTACGATAAGTATGAGTCTAGTTTGGGAGAATTCAGCAACACGTAATTATTTTGGTATTATATCTAGGGAAAGGAAAGGATAACATAGTGCAAAACTAATATTTAAGCTGAATCTTTGCACTGGGTTAAGTAATGTTACAGTAATTTCATCCATGATATTTAATATCATTATATACAGTATAAACCATAATTGATTCCATATGGAAGTTTTGCAACCTGGTTATTAAGTTAGGAAGAAAATGCTCCAAAAGTATGAAAAACCCTCAGGTTTTTCAGTCATCATTATTTAATATCATTATATACATTATAAACCATAATTGATTCCATATGGAAGTTTTGCAACTTGGTTATTAAGTTAGGAAGAAAATGCTCCAAAAGTATGAAAAACCCTCAGGTTTTTCAGTCATCATTATTTAATATC
>JAOBRD020921863.1:0-12446 GCA_027575215.2 Hydrozoanthus sils | reverse complement strand
TGTCATGATGTCACGATAATACAATGTCAGGATGTTATGATGTCACAAAGTCAAGGTGTCACGATATTACAAAGTCAGGATGTCATAATGTCACATATCAAGATGTCACATTATTACGATACTACAAAATCAGGATGTCAGGATGTCACAAAGTCAGGATGTCACATTATTACGATATTACAAAATCAGGATGTCACGATGTCACAAAGTCGAGATGTGACGATATCACAATATTACAAAGTCAGGATGTCATGATGTCACGATAATACAAAGTCAGGATGTTATGATGTCACAATAATACAAAGTCAGGATGTTATGATGTCACAAAGTCAGGATGTCACGATATTACAAAGTCAGGATGTCACAATGTCACATATCAAGATGTCACATTATTACGATATTACAAAATCAGGATGTCACGATGTCACAAAGTCAGGATGTCACAATGTCACATATCAAGATGTCACATTATTACGATATTACAAAATCAGGATGTCACGATATCACAAAGTCGAGACGGACGATATCACAATATTACAAAGTCGATTGTCATGATGTCACGATAATACAAAGTCAGGATATTATGATGTCACAAAGTCAGGATGTCACGATATTACAAAGTCAGGATGTCACAATGTCACATATCAAGATGTCACATTATTACGATACTACAAAATCAGGATGTCACGATGTCACAAAGTCTAGATGTAACGATATCACAATATTACAAAGTCAGGATGTCACAATGTCACAAAGTCAGGGTGTCACGATAGCATAATGCCACGATGGCTCTTCAAAAAACCATTTTTTCTTCACTTCCCTAATTCGTGTTAAAAAGAGCTTAAGCAATTTTTTCCATCAAACGGTCTCTAAAGGACTCAACGAAACTATAAAACTATTTCTTGCTTTTTCATCAAAAATGTAAACAACACTTACTTTCAGACGTAGCAGTAGAGACAATAGAAACGCTAGGCAGAGAAGGAATTTCTTCTTCGTCGTCGACTTTCTCTTCATTTTCTTCTAGTGCTTCCCCTTTATGTTTTTCTGCTCCATTATCATCCTTTCTTGCTTTTCCCCGAGTTCTTACGGATTCCCTTTGCGTATGACGTGCTGCAGCTTCATTGGTCCTTAAGCGAATTTTGCTGAGCATCCTGGGAATCACGATAGTTGCAGCACTTGATGTTGCTGACGTCATCGAAGCAACCGGTGAGAGGGTTGAGATTCTTTGATCTGTCAGAACATTTCATAAATTACAAATGGTTCACTTCTTGGGAATGATGGGAACTCCTATACTAAGTATGTAATTCTCCACAAATAATACGACAAATCACATTTACTAATACAGAAATAGCCATCATAGTTTAAGATTAAGGGTGCGTTCGTTTGGGCCTATTCCGGAGTAGGAATACATGGATAAAAACTTTACCCGATTCTTGTGGCTGTTTTTCCTGCGAAGTTACAAATAAAACATTTGTCAGTGACAAATCTCTCTCGAATTTTGAATTTTAAATAGATATTTGATCGCCCTGACAATCTGGAAGAAACTTCAAAATTCTATTCTTAATCCGGAATAGCTGAAATAAGCCCAACCGAATACACCCTAAATTGATTATCCAAAAAGAAGATAGCGCCCGTGCATTTAACTACAATGATTTGAGTACCTAACACCGCTAAAAGAAGCTCAGAGAAAGCCACAGTGGATAGACTCTTAATTTAGCAATTAGTAGTGTTGCGCATGCGTGCTAATGATGTAGAGACAGCCAATAAAAATGCATTAAGAACTAATGAGTCAGAAAAAACTAGGCCTGGTCTGATTTGGGGCGTCGGGGTGGCGTAGTGGTAGAGCGTTCGCCTCTCACCAATGCGACCCGGACTCGATTCTCGTACGGGGAAGTATGTGAGCTGGGTATGTGGTCCCTCTCCGACGACGGAGGTGTTCTCCAGGTTCTCTGGTTTCCCCCTCCATTAAAAACCACCAATTACGCCACATCTGAGCAGTTTCAAGATTAGCTTTTCTATTCGAAACTTAGTGAAGATTAAAGTTAAAGATTAAAGTTTCCTAAGGCCTAAGGGTTAGCAGCCGTGGACTTCACAGATGCATCAATGCTGATCTTTCATCACCAGCCAGAACCCACAAGCTCAACCCTTGCTTTTTGTTTATATATACCTCTTTCTGTGGGAATTCAATCCTGCTGTTTGTAGGCCATGCCGTTCTGACGAGGCCAAACAAGGCCTAACAGCTGTCCACGGCTGCTGACACTCAGCCTCAAGCTATTTTCAGGGTTCAGTACAGACTTAGTTTCTTCTGACCCGTGAGGACTTAGTGCCATTTTACTAGCTACTTCCTTGTTCTGTTTGTGTCATCTAAAGTTTGAGGTTTACAGATTTTTTCTACGCGTTTCTATGGACAACTAACATATTATGGTCTGTCATGCACTAGGAACTATGGGAAAATCGGCCACCAATTTCACGCACAAGTTGACGGTGACACTCACCTTTCGATTGGAGATCTGATTGCTTGGCCTTGTACATGAGACTAAAACCCTGAAGGTTTTAAATGATTTGGAAATTCGTCAATGTTGGAATTAGAGGTGATGTCAGACAGCGAAGGTTAAAAATTGGATGAGTTGTTGGCAAGATTCTTTGTGAAGATTTGAAAACTGAGTTGGTGTCAGGCAAAGAAAGACAAAATTGGCTTGGAATATTGAATAGTTGAATTTGAATTCTCTGTGAACATCTTTGTTATTATTTTTTGCCAAAAGACCTTGTTCAAGAAAATAGTTGAGAATGGTTAATTGTCTAAAATTGATGCTCAATCCTAACTGAGTTAAGAAACAGAAATATATGTTGTGGTTCATACTAGTCTTCAGGCCTTCGCGTAGATAAAACATGATAAAGAAAATAAAAACCAATAAAAAAGGCACGGTTTTTTTACGTGTTAAAAGCTAAAGAATAATCTAATGAAGACGACTCTTACAAACTCAGGTTTACTTGGAAACAATTAATTAAAAAAAAATCTTACACCGCATGATTAACTGTTCTATTTTATTTTTTCTTTTAGCACACACACAATAGATTTCTTTTATTCTTTTATCACTTAATTACTGATTTAGTTTCTTTAACTTTTACTCGCTAATATTTTATCCTTTTATCATTCTGATGAAGCCTTCCACAATAAATGTATTTTATATTTTAGTTCTAATGCGTGAAGAACCGTAAACCGTTTTTATAAATTTTGTCTTTTTTATAGATTTTATCATTATCCTTTGTTTCAAACTCATTGTCATATCTAAAAACAAAGGAAACTGTATTTCACCAAGAATGAAATTGAACCACAAGAAATATTCCTCAACAAACCGCCCAAACCCACCTCAATGTCTACCGATTCTGCCCTAGTTCTTCTTTTCCGATTCCAGTCACCAAACTTATCCAAGTTTTCATTTTTAACTGTTGAGTTTCCTTGATCTCCAACCCCCTGCACGCTGATTGGCTCCAGTTGTTGCAACAGCTTACATCCTAAAGAACTCCGCCTCAGGTCTCCACGGAATCTCTCCAAGTCACTGACTAGGACAGTGTCATCGTGGGCTGAACCGGTTTTTTTGTCTGCTTTAAAGCTTGAAAGCGCCTTAAGCTTGTGTACCTAAATTGGAAGGAATGGAACATGTTTAAACTATGGAATTAAAAATGTAGCTAGACGGGGATATCGAAACTTGATCAACTCAAGTTGAGGAATTTATTTATGTGTGCGAACTTGGTAAGACCTGGAATCAAAAACTTGTTAGACTGGAATCGACAACTGGCAAGACCTGGAATCGACAACTGGTTAAACTGCAATCAACAACTGGCAATACCTGGAATTGACAACTGGCAAGACCTAGAATTAACAACTGGCAAGACCTGATATCGACAACTGGTAAGACCTGGAATCGACAACTGGTTAGACTGGAATCGACAACTGGTAAGACCTAGAATCGACAACTGGTTAGACAAGACATTAAAGAAGTGTCTTGACAAAACAAATTAAAATTTGATCATCTAAAATCTTCATCATACGAAACTTTGGAGAGCTGGCATTTCGAGCTTGAGCCTTGTGTTGGTGGGACTGGGTAAAGAAGAACAGCATAGACACAAAATTGCAAGCGTAGATGAGCGGTGTGAAAAAGCCGAGACGAGGGTAGGTTTTGAGGTTTATAGCTGAAATAGCGCAATAAGTCATAAGCTGGAAAACCTTTAAAAAAACAATAATAAACGAAACAAACATTGTGGACATATAGATAAAAAAGAAAAGAAAAAATGAATAAAACACTTTTGAGGAAATGTTGCAGAGGCACTGATTTAAGTATATATTCAATCAGGAAAATTAGTTACTGTCCTGGGCTTAGTTGTTCAAAAGACAATTAGCCCTAATCAAGGGTTAATTACCATGACAACCAATAGGTTTTTGCAAGAGTTAATCCTTGTTTTAAAGTTAATCGGCTTTCAAACAAACGGCCCCAGGAAGTATAAATGGCGGCAATCAATCAAAGGTTTCAACTGATAATCACAATATAGGTATGAAAAAGAGCTTCTGACTTACGATCAACACAGTCTTCCGTCGTTTGAAAACGGTCCTTGGAATGGGGACTGTAGGTGCCCGGGAGCACATTGGTGATGCTGATGACGTCAGAGCTCTACTGGACGGCGTTGAAGATCCAAGAGGTGATCCGTGATCCGCAAGTTGTTCCAGTTTACTCGAATGGTAGCCAGTGGTTTTTCCACCTTTTCGTAGTTTACTCAGCCTTCCAGCCAGCTCTGACAAAACCATGTTGTCGCTACAGCGCAGAGAGGGGTTGGTTACACCCAGCTTTATCAATAAACTTGAAAGATCATCGAGATCATAAACTCCTAAAATCAACAGTGTTTACCTTCAGTTTTTAATTCATTCGTTTCATGTACCATAGAAGCACACAGAATAGGCCTTTTTCGAATTATGCTCCACTACATTAAAATAAGGTGCTAAAAAACACAGCTTATGAAAAGTAAGCACTTAGCCTCAACTTGGAGGTTTTGCTTCTCCGCAGGGAGGCGTATTTCGGAAACATCCGATTCACATCTAAGGAAGTAGTTACGCATTAATCGCCTTTGATCTGTTAACTAGTTTTAGAGAGTTATCTAGCTTTTCTAATAAACTTGATTGTCTAGATCACAAATTATTAAAAATAAACAGTATCAAATTTCAAGTTTTCAATTTATTAAACTCGCGTACCACAGAACACATAGCATTGCAAAAACATAGCAAGCACCTAATGCAGTTGTCAAGTGGCCTTTGATTTGTTAACTAGCTCTAGAGGCTATAAAACAAATTCGAATGAAGAAAATCTTTTGGTCCAGTTTGCCGTTCACACCTTCCTAAGTCGCTTTTTTGGAGAAACTTCCTACGGTATTGGAAAACACGCCTTGGTGATGTTTCTCGAGACTGGGCTCGACTTTAAAATCATTTCTTCCGTCGAAAGCGAAATACAGAAAAGTAGTTTCTCTGGTAGCATATTTGTACAAATCTTTCCATTCCTCGAGAACGTGTGTATTCAACTCACTGAGCGAAAATATGGATATGGAAATACAAGAACAAAGTTACCTTTCAGTAACCGAAGAAGTCTTTTGCTCTCTTCTCTAATTTCTTCGTTATGGTCCACTAGTCTCCTGACTATGGCCAACGCCGCTTCATCTCGTTGCGAGTTCATTTCCCCCAGAGTCCGCATAGCGTTTAGCCGAGTATTAGCGTTTTCACTGTAACTATGTGTTATCAAGATCCGTTCGATAACGTTTCTTTGATCTTCTGGTAATCCGAGTTCGCTGGAAGACAAAGTTTTACAGTAACGGAGATTGTAATTGTTACTATCATAGTGACTGTAATTATGAACATGACGGCACTATAGTAGTATAGTAATGATGATGATGATGTTGATGATTATCGTAATCGTGATGGGGACGGTTGCCATGACTTTGCTCGTGGCCATAACCGTATTCGCGATCGTGACCACGATCGTGAGAAAAGCCATGTTCGTGATCGCGATCGTGATCGTGATCTATTATTAATCCGCGATAGTGATAATGACTATGTTTACAACTACAACAGTAATTGCGGCTGAATGCGATGTATCACTAATCTAATTATTACCTTCTTCGGTTTTCAACGCTAGCAAAATTAAGTGATTACCAAAAAAGTGAGAGGGCTAAACGAACCAGTAATTCATTTGTCTCACTAAAAGTAATTTTTTACAAGCAAGCACTCACATAGCCTTCTCATTTTTTCTTTTTTCTCACTAGAACACGATTATTGATTGACGCAATCTCGTCTTAATTACCAACACCACTACAGTTACGTTGTTTGCTACTCTGCCTAAACTAGTTACTTTACTACTCCTGAGTGGCAACTACCTATAATTTTGTCACTCTTTTGCTATGCAAAATAAATTTAGTCTTCATTTTGAATAATTCAAATTTTATTTTAATTTCAATAATCAAAGAACTTACCCATGGACATTTCTGATTTCGCGACAGATGTCCCTATAATCCATTTCATCGATGTTCTCTGACGTAATTGCCTTGATGACCTCATTCATGACGCTGACAGTGTCCAGGCGGCCGGAAACCTTTAAATCCGGGTACCAGGATTTCTGGGCTATACGCATCAACACCTCAGGGCCTTCGAGCGGTTGCCGCTTACGCTATAAAGGACATTTAGTTATATCTAATATCTGCCAGGTACTTGTTAACGTTTTGAGAAAAAAAAAAACGATTGATGAAACAAACGTGGAAGTAAACATTGATGTGTAAAACTTACAGTTATACAAAAATAAAGTGTACAAAAGTGCGAAAACATTTTCTGAGCAATTGTTTAAACGCTTACAACGCAAATTTTTATATTATCTGTTTACTTAATAGTGTCAGTAGCGCATTCGAAACATACCGCAAGTTGTTATAACATCTCTAGATGCCTACTTCAGAATGTCAACACGATAAAATCTAACTCAGTCAAATGTAAACTGTTAAAATAAACGCATTTTCTTAAAAAAAAAAGATTTATTACATATTGTTGAAATACAACTCTTTAATCTGCTTTTTCATTTTTACTGAACAGGCAACAACACTCTATATTTGAGGTGGGAGTACACCCAAAGCGCACTTTGTGGCCACTTTTCCTTGTTTCTTACGATATATCCGTCCCTGGTTTGAATCTACAAGATCGTATCGTTAACAAAAAAGATAGCATGAAGGGGAATCAGCTTGAATATCAGTTAAAGATTTCATTGGATGAATTTGATTTGTATTTTATTTTTTAAAGATAGGTGTTTTTAAAGATAATTTTGAACTTGGTTGTTTTGTGGAAAGTTTCGAGATTAATTTTTAAGTTGATATTTGATGTAAACTCGCCAAACCGTCCTCAAACCAAAGCTGTACTAGTCCCTTGCCAGGAGGAACGGTTTGACGATTTTATTCAATATTCTTCTTATTCAAATATCTTTCTCAACTTCCTCGCTATTCAACAAAAGTTTGGGTGTACTCCCACCTTAATCGCCTTTCTTTGCAATAAAAATATCAATTGAGTTATCAGATTATAAAATTTATAAAATTGTACTGATTTGGACATTCTTGTTCTGGTCTTGGTAAGCAATTTTCATAAATCAGTAGTTTTTCAGTGAAAACTGTCCAACGCATTGTTTGATAAAGTTTGAGAAATTTCACCAAATTTCAAAGAAATCTGTGGCCGTTCTCTTCATTACCGTATACGTTTTTGTTGCCATGACAACGGGTGATGGCGATCTTGATTTAGGAGACTCCGCCTCTTCCTCTGATGCTTGCGATTCCTCGCTCCATCGTTCTTCCTCCTCCTCCTCTTCCTCCGTCTCGTCATCGTAATAGTTCCATCTCCACCTCCCCTCTGTTTCTTCTTCTTCGTCTTCTTCCATGTCCTCATCCTCTTCTTCTTCCCGTACCTCTTCTACAGCAGGCTGAGTGACCGCCCTCATACTAGTTTGAAAGTAATATGTACATTAGAAACTAAACAAGACTTGCATTGAAAAAAAATCTGTGTTTATCATGAGCCTATCACGTTATGGTTGCACGTGGGAATTTGGGAGAGCAAGATCACGAAGAGAGAAACGTTCAAGTAGCACGAACGGAGTAGCCGAGTGCTTCTTTAGCTTTTCGAGTGATCTTCCAAATTCCTGCGTGCATCCACAACACGATAAATACATAAAAATTGTGATCATGAACTATTTCATAATTATTGATGAAGTTGGGAGACCTTCTACTGATATTTTATTGACATAGAGAACATTCATGAGAAGGTAATAAAACTTTTCATTGGTATTAATGTTCTCAGCTTAGAACCAAATCGTTTACTTAATTTATAGCAGGGACAATGTTTAATGTTATGCAATCTTATATTGGAATTTTCTATTCAATGGCAATTCAAACTTCTAGGGCCACAAAGCAAATCCTGCGAGCTGAATTGTTCGAAATGGGTAAATAACTTCCCATACGGGACCGGGGAGTTGGACTGATTTCTCGCTAATACGTGCGCGCAGAGATATCGTTTGTTCTCTTTCACTGCCCGACAACTGAAGAAATGTAAAAAATGTCTTGAGAACCTCGTTTACTCGGTCTGCCCGAGAAAAACATTTGATCGCGGTCTTTTGCAGAGACTTTGCTACATTTGGTCCGTACAGTGTAAGACTTCGAGTTTTTCCAGGTATACCTCGCACTCGGCTATTAAGATATAGAAGATTTTAAACCAAATACCCGGGACATTACGCTACCTTTAACAGATAATTTAACTATAGGTTTGTATGTATTTTGATATCTGTAATAAAAATTGTTGCTTGTTTTATCTTTTTTTTTTCAATTTCAATTTTATAAAGAAGAAGATCTGTGAACTGTTGTGGTTAGGAAATTTTGCGTTGGTGTCAAAGACATCCATGAAAAATTGGAAAAACTTTTAAAAAAAGACCTATGAGTAGTAAGAAAATCCTACATTGGTTCAAGGACATCCTTGAAAGTGTTAAAAAACTAGATCCATATGGTGCTAAGAATTCTTACATTGGTAACAAGGACATCCTTCAAAAAGTTGACAAACCTTATTTTAGAAGAAGATTCGTTTAGTAGTTGGTAAATCTTACATGGGTTCAAGGACATTCTTGAAAGTGTTTAGAAACTAGATCCGTATAGTGCTAAGAATCCTTACATTGGTAACAAGGACATCGTTCAAAAAGTTGAGAAACCATATTTCAGAAGAAGATTCGTGTAGTAGTTAGTAAATCTTACATGGGTTCACGGACATCCTTGAAAGTGTTAAGAAACTAGATCCATATAGTGCTAAGAATCCTTACATTGGTAACAAAGACATCCTTCAAAAAGTTGAGAAACCTTATTTCAGAACGAGATTCGTGTAGTAGTTAGTAAATCTTACTTGGGTTCAAGGACATCCTTGAAAGTGTTAAAAACTAGATCCATTTAGTGCTAAGAATCCCTACATTGGTAACAAGGACATCCTCCAAGAAGTTAAGAAGTCTTATTTTAGAAGAAGATCCATGTGGTAGTTAGGAAATCTTACATGGCTATCAATGATATCCGTAAAAAAATTAGAAAATCTTATTTTAGAAAATGATCCATGAAGTGGTAAGGGTTTATTTAACGTTGGTATAAAAGTACAACTTTGAAAAAGTTAGCAAACCTACTTTAGAAAAAGATTCATGATTCATGAAGTGGTTAGGAAATCTTACATTGGTACCAAGAACATCCTTGAAAAAGTAAGGAGACTAGAACCGTGTAGTAGTAAGAACCTTTACATTGGTATCAAGATTGCTCATGTATAAGTTAGGAAACGTTACATTAGCAAAAGATCCATGTGGTAGTTAGGAAGTCTTACATGGATATCAAAGACATCATTAAAAAAAAACTTAGGAAACCTTGTTTTAGAAGGAGATCGATGAAGTGGTAAGGATTTATCTAACGTTGGTATAAAGGACATCCTTGAAAAAGTTAGGAAACCGACTTTAGAAAAAGATTCATGAACTGGTTAGGAAATCTTACATTGGCATCAATAACTTCCTTGAAAATGTAAGGAGACTAGATCCGTGTATACGTAGTAGTAAGAACCTTTACATTGGTATCAAGATTGCCCATGAAAAAGTTAGGAAATGTTACATTACTAAAAGATCCATGTGTTATTTTAAAAGAAGATCTATGAGTAGTAAGGGAATCCTACATTGGTATCAAGGACTTCCACGACAAAGTTAAGAAGCCTTATTTTAGAAGTAGATCCATGTGGTAGTTAGGAAATCTTACAGGGGTATCACAGACATCCTTGAAAATTAGGAAATCGTGTTTTAGAAAGAGATCAATGAAGTGGTTAGGATTTATCTAACCTACTTTAGAAAAAGATTCATGAAATGGTTAGGAAACCTTACATTGGTATCAATAACATCCTTGAAAATGTAAGGAGACTAGATCCGTGTATACGTAGTAGTAAGACCCTTTACATTGGTATCAAGATTGCCCGTGAAAAAGTTAGGAAACGTTACATTACTAAAAGATCCATGTGATAGTTAAGAAATCTTACATTGGTTACAAAAACATCCTTGAAAAAATTAGGAAACGAGATCCATGCAGTGCTAAGAAACCTTACATTAGTATCAAGGACATCCTTGAAAAACTAAAGAAACCTTACTTTAGAAAAAGATCCATGTATTAGTTAGGAAATCTTACATTGGTATTAAGGAGGAACGACGTCTGAGAGACAACGCACGGACTCTTCTTGTGTTCCGGCGGATGCGTGTTTTGAGTTCCTCGGCAGTTTCAACTTCTTCGGGTGCTTCTGGAGGGGGGGAGGGAGCCCGCTCAGAGGGTGTCACAGGCAGTCCTAAACTCTCGTCTAAATCAAACGGAATGCAGTGAGTCACCATTGAGTATTTACATAAAAAGCACGTCGGCGCATTTACAATTAACGAGAATTTTTATTTGGGCCGGGTCAATTTCTAACTTACAATCGTCGTCATCGTCGTAGTCAAAATTCTTTTTCTCCTCTGGTTCAAATTTTTTGTATTTTTCCGGATCGAAGCACCATTGAATTACAGGCTGTAGATGCTCCGGGGGAGCCTTAATGCGGTACAGGGCTCGCACTACAGAGTTTGGGATATGTCCATCGGGAGCACATGGCCAGTAGTTCGGCGGCCGAAATGCATCTTGGTCCTGCTCTGTCTCACTTAAAGATTGCTTGAGACAAACAAGTTTGTGCAGTGATTCTCTTATTACGTCCTGGGGATAGTAAATCAATTCTAAGTTAGAAGTTCAGGATTCCACTTTTCAGTTTATCATTGATAGTTTTGGTTTGATGTTTTGGCCTTTTTTGTTTTAAGAAGAACGAATTATAGCCAAAAGTAATTTTTAAATTTGCAACGTTGTGAGTCATTGAAAATAACATGAATCAGACAACTCCAAAACGCTGGGCTCCTTTTAGCCAACATTTCTAAAGTAAGAACTAGTATCAGTAAACAGATGTTTTCTCATTGTTTCTTGCCTCTACGAATAGGACAATACACCGATAGATTGTTCCTGTTTGCTTAGCAATAATAATAATGTTTAGCATTTATACAGCGCCTTTTCCATAGATGCTCAAAGGCGTTTAACAATGATTTACAGTGTACTCTGGTATTGAGAGTCTTAGATAGTCCGCTATAGACGGCTCACAACTATATTCACGAGTTGCCCTCAGTTAGTAGAAGAGACAAACCCTTCTGGGATCACTCTAGTCTTTGTTGACAAGTGTTGTGGGTTCTTTTAAGTCCCCCAATAGGAGATCGAGAGACTGGGCCTACGGTTTAACGTCCTTTCCGAGAAGACGTGAAGGTCTAACCGTTTGCAGATGTTGGAGCAAAGGCAGCACCTTCTCCTCAGTTTTTTAAAGACCCCGAGTGAAGGTCCGGCACCGGGAATCGAACCCGGGCCTCTCGCACGAAAGACTGGAGCCTTACTAACTAGGAGGCTACTATAGCAACAACAATTAATAAGATAATTATAGAAATAATGATAATAGATAAAACATGTCAATAACATAAACGGTGTTGAGTGATGTAAACCCATTTGTTAGGAGAGGAAGCTTAATTCATGATTACGCAAAATATTGCGACTTGTGCCTTTACCCATGGTTCTTAGCGTATGAACGTCTAAAATTTGCCCATAAAAAAGAATAGTGAGAACTCGTAAACCTTAAGTTTGACACACATAGTAATTAGTAATTGCTACCTTCCCTGAAATTTTATTAGCGGTGTAAGATTTGCAATTTATGTGATCAAACGTAGAGCCACCATCTTTCTTGGAACAGTCGATTAAGGAAAAAGGTCAAAACAATGGTACTTCCTAGGAACCCAATTTAGGGGGGTGGGGTATTATGTGCCGCCACCCAC